>BMAW01100493.1:0-17640 GCA_019974015.1 Nephila pilipes | reverse complement strand
TGCCTTCCTAATATCCGATAGAGATAATCAAATATTGCACACACTTCCATGAACTGATACATCATTATGAACGCAAAACAATTGTCTGATGTAAAAGAAAACACAGCGGTTTGTAATATCTACAAATTACCTGTCTCTTCGGATGTCCTTTCCCACGAACATTAAGTCTCAATTCAAACTTTAACTGTTAAAATCCGTACATTTTCAGTGTTAATATACTTCATATTTCAAAAGTGCCATTTTAGATTTATAAAGGCAATTCATTTTATAATATAAGAAAATTATAAACTACATTGAGAGACATCTCATCAAAAATAAAACCTCAAAACATTAGCCCAATCATTTTTAGAGATATGAAAATCATTTTAACTCTTAACAACCGAGATTGTTATAATATATACCAATATATCTAGTAGGAAAAGCTTAAATCATTACACTCGTACATTACAATAAAAAATACATGAAAACCTGAATTAAAGGAATAAAATAAAAAAAGATTCCCGAAAATTGAAGTTATGATTCTTTATTAATTTTTGTAATCTTTTAGAGTATGAAATATTTCACTGTCCCCTAAATGTAGCGAAGAATTTCTAGGACATGTAGATCACTATGTCGATGTTTGTATTCTCCAACGACTAGTCTATTTTGAAATACACTCAAAAAATTTTCTAATTCTCAGAATGTAAAATGTTCCGTCGTCGTTTTCTCTATTCAAATGCAGCGTGCTGACCCTGTGATTTCTTTATCATTCGAAAACTTCTTCTCAGTCGGACAACCAACCATTTTACAAATTTATAACTATTTTAATGTGTTCGTTGTTGTTTTATTAATTCTTTATACAGAACATAATCATTCACTGCACATATTCCAAAAGGCCGTTTGTATCCATCATTGTCATTTGGGACCACAAACTTAGGTACGGAGTACCTTTTTTCACATTATAAAAATGGTTTGATTATTTATTATGTGTAAGAGATAACAGAGATTTCTCCATGACAATGTCTTCCGATTTCGGACCTTTCGAGTGTTAAAGGCTGAAATATATCATACATGAATCAATAAATAAAAAAGTACATAATTTTTGTGTGATTCATTTCTTTCCAGTATAAATTATAAGAGCAAAATTAGGCACATATTGTAAGAACTACCGTATTCCATAAATTATGTTCGCGGCAGCCCTCAAATTTTCAACTTACTAAGCGACCACTTTAGCTTCAAAACAATACCAGTCCTGAACTAGATTTTCTATAAAATATAGTTTAAAATAGTTAACAGAATATTTTTAAATAAAGGAGAGTTAGGTCCAAGAAATAACGAAATTTCGATAATTTAGTAAATCTGTTGACCAACGTCTAATGTTGAAATTAATTAATGAACTAAAAAAACGGAAGAACAGCAGCCATTCCGACTGTAACACCGAACATGCTAAAAAGGAATGGGGTGAGTTCTATTATGACCTGGATGTCTTTCGTGTTTCTAGTACTGGTCTCTCATATAGAAGACTGATAATTAAGTATCGTTTTTAATTTAATTGGCACAAAATTGCTACAACTTCTTTAGTATGTGATAGTAGTTCTGTACAGTTGGGATGTGGCCGCGGCGACCTAAAAGTCTCGGTCGCAGACTCGTGGCAGACGGTTTTCGTTAAGTTGTGGATTCCATCTCTGGTGCCACTAAAAACTCGCCATGAAGCGAGGTTGATGTACGCTGAATCTGTCGAAAATCCCGTTCGTGTTGTGTGAAAGTTTGTAGAAGGCTGTGCCAGCTCAGGTGTTGTTCTCGTCACTCGATCGAGAAGCAAAATGATGAGGTCCGTCACTAATAGCCTTCATACTGTTAACATTAATAAACAATCAAAAAATAAATGAACTCTATATATAAATCTGATTCAAAAAGTAAACTATTATACATAAAAATTCAGCGAACTGTCAAAAAATATTTAGAAAAAAATATTGACTTTCAAAGAAAAACGGAGAAAAGAAAGTCAGTATATGAAATAAAACGAAAAAGGGGAAGCAAAACAGCATATCTTATTCATCTTATTTATTTTTCATTTTGAAAATAGCCTCAGTATGTTTAAGAGACCCTTGTATCCATTGTTCAGATTAAAGTTATCACCAAAAAACAAAAATTCTAAAGAGTGTGACGCATGGAAATACACAAAATGTCATTTGATACAAAAACGGAAACATTTTATTACGTCATAAAACATTTCGTGAATAAATGCTTCTGCAGTTTCTTTCTTAAAAAATATTTCTTTGTCCGAATTCTATAAGCGGTGAAATGGGAAAAAACATTGATGATGTGTGTGAGAGAGAGAGAGAGCGTGCGTGCGTGCGTGCGTGAAAAGGATTTTTTTAAATTTATTGTTTTATAGCATTGTGTGCACTTAAAAGCAACACAAAGGCTATTGGTGACTGACCTCTTCATTTTGAATCTCAATTAAATGTCTACACTCCTCCCTCTCCAAGGTTTCATATCACTCCGGACATGGAGTCCCAACACATTAGTTTAGTTTTTTTATTAACGTCGCACTAGAAGCAACACGAGGGCTATTGGCAACGGACCTCGTAATTTTGAACCACGGTCAATTGACGAGGACGACACCTGAGCTGGCACCTCCTCTCCTAACATCCACACCACGCCAACGGGAGGACTTTGGGCCCCGAACAGATTTAACGTGCATCAGCCCCGGCTACACGGAGGGTCTTTGGCGGCCAAGGATCGAACCCGCGACTGAACGAAAACTTCCGGCCGCGAGTCCACGACCTTGACCACTAGGCTACCGCGGCCAATCCCAACACATCAGCCCCTCTATACGGTGAGTTTTCAGTCGCATCAAAGCTCAAATTCATAATTCAAAGAAACACTATCTGCCCCGAGCTTGTAACCTTGTCCACTGAACTGAGAAACTGAAGCGCTTGACAAGGAAATTTCCGAAACTCATAAAATGATTTTTTTTTTATTTGGAGAGAAAACTGATTCCTTCGACTCTTCACTGAGGGAAAAATCTTTATTTATGAATAATGATGGAAAAAGTACAAATACTATGAAATTCCAAATAAAGAGATGAAATACATTTATAACGTATTAATTTATATACAACATTGCAATAGGCTTGACCGATGTACATTTTACTCATAGTGTGTTTCTTTACAAGTTTTTTTTTTTTTTTCAAAGTATATTTATATACATGTTTTAAACTATTCCACATAAAGGAACGCAATAACTAAATATGTTTTCATAAAGCATTTAAATCATGTGTTGAAAATAAGGTTGTTCGACCGCGTGTGGTCCAACATTCAGGATTTGTTTTAAGTAATGGACTTTTAAGTAACAGACTTTTAGTAGTTTTAAGTAATAGACTTTTCTAAATTTCTAGGAATCATCCGTTTCCACATCCAAATGGAATTCACCTGAAAAGCTTATAGTTACTTAAATAAAATAGACTTAAAGAAAAGAAAAGAAAACAACTTAAACAGTTTAAATAAATCGATGATCTTGGCGAAAAGAGATCCCACTCATAGCGCCTGTATGGTAACATAATCGTAGTGGAATACCATATTTTAAGAAATAAAAGTAATAGAGAATATCGGAAATTCTCTCCCTTCAAAAGAATAGTCATACACTTCATGGATAAAAAATCATAGCCGAAAAAATTTAGATTTTCGAGTTTCGAGTCCATAAATGCATAATGAAAAACGGAAATTTTTACAAATAACTTTTACTGATGTGAGGTGATTGTCTATTAATATCGCACTGAGAAGCAACACGAGGACTTCTGGCTTCGAAACTCGTAATGTTGAACCTCGGTCAAGGGAAGAAGTTGACACCTGAGCTGGCAGATTCCTTTCCAAATTTCCACAACACGCCAGTGGCAGTAGTTTGGACTATGACCAGATTTAATGTGCATCTGCCCGCTACATGGTGGGTCTTTAGAGACGTCAGGTCTCGAACAGACGACTCGATGATAACTGAGTGACCGCGAGTCAGTGACCATGACCAGATAAGCTACTGCGACCACTGAAATCACTGTGAAGGAGGAAACATTTCAAACTTGTTTCCGCACCGCAAAAGAGACTTAAATAATAGATACCACATAATAGCTAGTTACATTTCAAGGTTAAAAATGAGTCGTTAAAGTCAAGGATAATAGCGATGTCCTACACAGCGACAAGCCGTGAAACGCCCATAGGCATTGTCCTCTAAATGTATGCCGGGAAAAAACATACCAAAAATAAACTCCCTCTTTGAATCGGAGAAAACAATGGTTCGAAAAAAAGAATAGCGTTTGCTTTTGCGGTTGGTAATGTGTAGTTCCACGTGTTCGTTTTTCTATTTTAGGCACGAATAGACATCAACGCAGAAAAACTACTTAATTGAAGTGTTTAAGATCTTTTAAAAGGCTTTGAAGATTGCAAGGAAAGAGCTTTCTATAAAGCCGAAAATAACTGTTACACAAGTTCATTTCAAGCAAAAAGAAAGTAACTTGCGCAAAATTTATCAAATCATTTGTTTCCAATCCATTAAAGAAATTTAAAATTGTTTTTGAAACAGACTGACGTATATAAAACTTGCAATGCAACTTAAAGAAAATCATATTTTATGTAATTATATAGTGTGATTATTTATTAGCGTCGTAGCAAGAAGCAACATAAGTGCTATTGCTGGCGGATCTCGTCATTTTGCACCTAAGTCAAGTGACGATGACGATACCTGAGCTGCCACCTCTCTCTCCAAACTTCCCCATCACGCCTACAGGAAGAGAAGGCAGTTCGACCAGATTTGATGTGTATCAGGCCCGCCATACGGCGTTTCTTTAGAGGCATCGAACCACCAACACGACGAAAACAACGCCGGCCGCGAGTCCGAGACTGTGACTGAATAGGCTATCGCGTCCCTCAGTTAATTATTCACAAAATACACAATTCAGGAACTTTTAGAATCATAAATTCTTTGATTCTCATTATTCTGTGATCTTACAAAATTCAAAATTATCCTTTTTAATTGTCATTAGCACTTATCATTAATAATTATCAATAATAATGACTGTGGTAGCCGAATGGCCATGGTCGCAATCTAATGACTAGCGACGTATCAATTCAGTCGTAGGCTCAAGTCTCGTTAACACTTAAAACCCGTCGTGTAGCGGGGTTGGTGTACTTTAAATATGTCGAGGCTCCAAGTCTACATGTTTTCGTAATATGGAAATCAGAAGAATGGGTTGCAATTCAGATGTTAACTTCGTCACTTGACAGTGACTCATAATTAAAGGGTCCGTTGCCAATAGCGCTCATGTTGCTTCTATGTGCATCACTAATCATTTTTGCTTAATATTTTTAACTCCTTTTCAATTAGCTACTTCTATAAGGAAAAATGATTTTACGGAAAATACATCCTTATCCAAGAAAAGATTAAAATTTGTAAAAAAACCTTCAAAAAATAAATTATTCGTAAATACATGAATGATTACTTCTTCCTTTTAGCATCAATAGCTATCACAAGGTTTGTGAAGAGTAAGGAGGAAAATGTTCCAAAAATGCAGTAGCTTTATAGTTGATCTATGCTAATCACTAAACAAATTTAGATCACACGAAAAGCATGAGCAGTTATACATAATTTTGAATAACAAATGTGTAAAACAAATTTCAAGCACGTCATAAGAGCAGCTGCTTCTTTGTATCCTGTTGTATCAGCCCATTCTTATTTGCATTAAAAACGAAACACATTTATGCTCACCTGCTGTAAGGTTTTACAGCAGGTGTACCGTAAACACTTAATGAAATGCACAGTAAACACCCACTATTACCGCCTATATACACTCACTTGCGCAAACACTCGAACGAACACGAAGATGAATCATGGGAGTTTATAATCGGATTCAAAATTTCCGAATTCAAATTTCACCAAAAGGGGAACCCCCCCCCCTTTTTTTTTTTCAGAATGAATATTACACGTTGAAATTCCTATATGTTGAACTGTAAGAGTATAGCTCACTTTTTTACACATCCGATACGTTCCTTGAAAAACCGTGCTAAGATATAATTTGTATAGTAAAAAGAGGGTACATTCCATGTTATCCAAAAATCGTATAAGTTCGTTTTCACGTAAATCAGAAGAGAAAATAATAGAAATGCAAGTTTTTTCCCCCTTAGAATGTGCTACGAAGGTGGTGCAAATAGTAATTGTGTTTGAAGACAGATGGCATCATTAAGGTAAATTGTTACTATTGGATATTGCCATCTATAAAACGGAGCCGAAACAAATTTGACATTGATTCATAAATTAGTTTTTATTCGACAGTCGATTTCTGCCCAATTGAAATTTGATTGCTGCCGCGTCGAGTTGTCTCAGTCGGCGAGATCTGGATTCATCATCATGCACCGGAAATCAAACAAAAATCAAAACGTTGGGCTGCTATCGGTGAATATTTTCCAAAAAAGGCGAAGATGGTCTCATCGGCAGGAAAAATTATGACAAAGAATTTTTGAGGAGTGAAAAGCAAGATGATCAAGAATACGAGTAACTGAGACTGCTGTCTAGTGAGTCTTGGTGGTTACTGAAAAAAAAGGCCATTTTCGATGCTATGAATGTCATCTCTTTGAATTTCTAAGGACTTATTGAACGACCCTCGTATTTGAAAATCGTGTAAGAGTTGGATCCATAATTTTTCATTTCCTATGGAGCACGATGAGCAAAAAGAGATTTCTTCCACTGATTAAAAAATAAAGACACTTTCCTTTGAATTAAGATTGGATATAAAACGAAAATAGGTATTATGTATATATGTAAGGATTATGCACTGTACATATGCATAATGTACAATTTTTAATTACCATGTTTCCCGAACCCTAAGAAGCACCCAATGTAAGGGACAATTTTTAGAAAATAATTTATTAAGTTTAATAAACTTATTATCCACCTATGAAAAACAAGATAGGAGTGAAAAGGTTCCACTGATTACAATAAATAACCTGATTCGATAAGTAATGTTTATTTTTGTTTTTTAAGAGACGTTGAAAAATATTTTCTTATCATATTTTTATGTTACCTTCGGATCATAAAGATGTACTCTAATTTTAAGTCGATTTTTCTGTGTAAAAAAACTAAGTCTTATATTCCAAAAAATCCGGTGATATGCAAATTTGCATACTATTCAACTCAAATACAAGAATATAATGTCAAAGTAGTGAAGAAATCTATCGTAAAAAGTTACATTTCAAATTTAGAAGCTAAGAAAAGGCTGGTCAAGTCTGTCGATTGACGACTTCTCTTTATTTTATACTAGTACTAATTGTAGAAAGAGACACTTTTTGCAAAATAAAATAATGGAGTTCCTTAACAATACAGATTTACCAGGTAACTTAAAGTGACCGGAGAGAGAGAGAGATTTCATATTTTAAGAAAAAATCAAAGTTAAAAGGATCCAATATCCTTGTTTTTTGGTAGCTTTTTATAAAATAGATAGTGGCCGGCGGGTTTTCGTCGAATCGTGGGTTCGAGCCTTCATGCTACAAAAGACCCTCCATGTGGTCGGGGCCGGATGCACTGTCAAGGTTCTACCGTTGACGTGGTGTGGAAGTTAGGAGAGGGAGGTGCAGGTCAGGTTTCGTTCTCGTCACTTGACCGAGGTTCAAAAGGTTCAAAATTACGAGATCATCGCCAATAGTCCTCGTCTTGCTTCTAGCACGACATTAATAAAATCAATCATAAAAGGGATAAATTATATATATATATATACATCTCTCATTCTTTTTCCTTTTCAGATATGTATGCAATTACACCTACATATACGAGGACCAGTCGTTTTGACAGGCTAGAAAATTTGGATGTATCTAAATACATTTTAGAGTTATTTTTTATGTTTCTTAGAAATCTCAAATGATTAGTACAAATGTACTGACTTAAAACTAGGTAGATATCATACATATTTTGTGCCGTTTTTACGATTTCTTATCTACCTTAGATAAAGCGAGATAGATGGTCTTGAGTCTTGGAATTTATCTATATAATCATTCACAATGTTATGTATAATGACTAATGTTAAATAATAAGAAAGTAGATTATGCGAATGAATAACTGTATAAAAAAATTCAATACAAACACATAATTTATGTCTGGCTTCATTTTGTTATGCGCCGTAATTTGTTCAAGAATAAAGTACTGATATTTCATATATTGTTTATAACCATGAAATTAACCAACAAGCAAAGAAAAATTAGCTTGTTGGAAAAGATAACCAATTTAAATATGCTCTGATTCATAATCAGATGAAAGTATAGAACTCGAAAATGAATTATTTTGAGAAGAAATGGAAGAAACTGCAGATGGCAATGTATCAAGGGACTCTAGGGGTGACAAAAAGAGTATTGCTAGAAGATGAATGAGAACTTAGTTATTATTTATTTTATTATATCAAAGATTATATTTAAAAATCTTGCAATTTTTTATATTAGTAATTTTTTCCTAACCTTATCTTTTTTGTTGGTTTTGTTAAAATAAGTAGGTGCACAAAACTTCGGAATATGTAGTTTCAAAAAACATTAATATTGAGAGTGTAAAAGTAAAGGAAAATTCAGAAATAAAACAATTTTAGTTTCCAAATAAAAAAGGCTGTTGTTCTAAAAAGGCTATGTTTTGTCACCCAAAATGATAAGTGATTGGGATTGTTTATGAACGTCGTACTGAGGAGAAACACGAAGGCTATGGGGAATGGACTTCGAAATACCAAATCTCTGTCAAATAATGAGGACGACACCTGAACTGGCAGTTCCCTCTCCTAACTTCCACAACTCGTCAACGAGAGGATTTGAAACCTGGACAGCTTTAACATGCATCAGCCAGCTACACAGTGGGTCTTCTGTGTCATCAGGGCTCGAAACCACGACTCCACGAAAAGTCGTCCGAAGGTCCGCGACTATTACCACAAGGCTACTGAGGCCATAGATGAGAGCGTTATTTTCCCTCTCACTTAAGTCATACATCTGCATGTCTGCTTCTAACCGTGAACTGGACCAGCAGTCAAAGGAAATGCATCCGATTTTCGACATTTTTGCATTTCACCATTTTTGTTATAAGGCACATATTATATGTCAGTGTAAAGATTTTAATGAGAATTTGCTTATATTTTATGATTGATACGAGTCGTAGAAATTATTTCTCATTGGAACTGTTATATTCATAACGGTTAAAAGTGTTGAATAAAATTTAATTATTATCCATTTTCATTTCTGAAAGTACTGTGTTAAATAACGTTTTAATCTGGATTTATTGGTAAAGTGATTTGACCACAAGGTGTCTCAGCTCTCAGGCCGGTCACAATTTCTTAACTTGAACTTGAATTAGAGAATGAATCTGCGATGGGGAAATACACTTTAGGACCCCCCCCCGGGTGCATTTCCTTTGACTGCCGGTCCAGTTAACGGTGAATAAGGCGGTAAGTCAAGAGAAAGTAGATTGTAATTTCCTCGAATTTGTTGGCACGTTTACGGAGGGTAAGAATTTTAATGAACTACACAAAAACTGACAGATGACTTATTTTTAACAGTTAATGATATCCAAATTTTGATTAGCTAAATTTTAATAGTTGTTCTGAATGAATGTTATTACATTTACATCAAGTGTTATGGCTCTGAAGGTACACATACACTTGAAAGCTGATCTTCTCCCGAGAAAATATTTTCACTGCACGCTTCCAGCAATCCATGGGAAATGATTAACCATCCACGATCCGTTAAACTTACAGAATAAAATAGACAGTGACTCCCGGGTGTTTGCAAGCAGAAAGAAAAACGAACGATTCCCTCCCAATCAGAGGAGTGAATTCCCATCGTTTTCGTAAAAAAGTCGACAGGGATTGATCGTGGCAAACGATTAGTGATTGATTGATTGATTCGCGCCACACTAAGAAGTGTTAATCACTAATGGTAAATCCCTTTGGAAAGAAATATCATTGAAGAGCCTCAGAGAAATGATTACTGTACCCACCCCTAAAGAAGTTGTCACTGAGGTCGTCGCAGTGATAAACAACAAGAAGGCTATTGGTAGAATATCCAAGGGGAACGAGCTCGCCCAACGGGATTAGAGCTACAAACCGCCACCCCCCTGAAGACAATCACTCCCACACTCAGCATTTATTGACAAAATAACATGAGATATTACATAATTTCGAAATCAGAAGTAAATAAAGTAAAACAAAACACTAACAATAGGAATTTTTTCGTGTAGAGATAAAATGCTTAACAGGTAGATGGCACAATACAAAAGTATCTTCAAACTCGTGAACAAAAATGAGGTGTTAGACAAAAATATGAACATATATACAATTATAACTACACAATAAGGAAAATTGAAATATTAAGGGCTGTAATACAAGGTTGAAACAATTAAGATATGTATTGGGTAATTTTAAGAGCCGTAAGAATACAAGATTTAAGCTTGAAATGCAAGTAAGGATTTTCACGCACGGACTTCAGCCAAACAGGTTTAGCTTCAACGACAAGGCAGTTTAAATGAGAATCCCTGGTAAAAGGACAAAAGAAAATGCAGTGGCCAGCATCTCCAACAAAGAGACAAGGACATAAATTTGTATTTTTGAAGTTAAATCAATTTAAATACGGCCTGCAAAAGGGTAAATCCGATTGCCGAAAGCTCGGCCTGGAAAACAATATTATAAGAATTCGGTTTAAACATGTAGACCCTATTTAGAACACCCCGGTGGAAGACACTCACGGCGAACCCAGTTTCTAGAGGGCTATTGACGACGGACCAAATCATTTCGATTCAAGATCAAATGACGAGGACGACATATGAGCTGCAAACTCTCTCTCCAAACTTCCGCACCAACTAAGGGACTTGGGACCTCGACCAGATTTTAACGTGCATCAGCCCCATTAGACGGTGGGTTAATAGTGGCACCAAGACTTAAACCCTCGATTCGACGAAACAACACCGCACGAGAGCCTACAACCAAGCAACTCGCGAGCAGTTTGTCTTACGTAATTATATTTACGAACTGAATCGTGCTCGCGAATGCACTATAATTGACGCACTGTGCAAGCGGACAGAAATGTTTGAATACTCGAAGAAAAGACGAACCAAAATAAAACAAAAAATACGTCAGAATATCGCAAAATTTCAATTATTACTAAAAATAATCAAAATTTAAACTTAATTTTGTGTGATTTATTATTATTTTGATTTACTAAAGACTTCACACACAGTTCACTCTCTAGGGTAATATTCAGAGTTTCTCGTCTTTCCGAAGGCTGTCATTGTAGAATTCAGAAGATTGAATTCTACCTTCTCTTCATACTGCTGGTTACTTTAATCTACCGCTTCTTGAAACCTAACAAAATCAACATGAATACCTGTATTTTACAACATTATACACATAAGGATCAATGAAAATGCAAGAAAAATTTTATCCTGGCGTCTCTATTATATCTTAGTAATGATTGAAACTTACGATAGCTTCTCGTACTCTATGAACCAGTAAGCACAAAAATTAAAAGTTAAGTTAGATAAAATAATAATGAAGTATAAAATTGAAAACTTGATAATGGGGCTTATATATTCGAAGATCGTTGCATTCGTGTCATTTTGCAATACAAATGAAAGAATGCTACATCATTCACGTTTGCAAACGTATAAAACGCAAAGACATTCCAAAGCGATGTTACTTTATATGCATATGTTAACAAGTTTGCTTTGTGGCCGGATCACACTGCACGGTTTGTATGATTTTTTTTTTTAATACACGGATCAAAATTTTCAAAGGTGAACATATAAACATGTGGTTGTGTAAACAGTCAAAATGAAAGATTCATACTTCGGAAAGCAAAGAAAAAGCTATTTTATACTTGAATATTTATACGTGTATTATTTTCGCATGTTTGACCAACTGATTAAACAAACCGGAGATCCCGAATTCTTAAGAAATATTTGGAGATGACGCATTTTACATCAGACTCGAACTTGAGGTTTAAGGAGAAAATTAGAATACTTGATGACATTAATGAATTTTAAAACATAATAAGTCCTGTAAAAAAGCAAAAATATTTTTGAATTTCTCAATTTAAAATCTCTCGATAAAATTTATGTATTGAGCAAGGGATTAACGCACGTATCCAATACTTTTTGCTAAAAAATTAGCAAACACAGAAGTGTATGAAGATTTTAAGATTCTGTAGATTTAATAATCAAATGTAGCCTTGGTTTTTTTTACTACAATAGATGGAGTAAATACTGAAAATTACACTTACATGATTAGGACTATTATATATATTACACTGTATAATGGGAGAAAGAGCTTTTTAACAATTATCAGTAGAAAACCCGCTCAAAGTATGACAAAATGCATAGAATAATTTTAAATTAAATATATCCACAAAAAAATCAAGTATAATCTCTTTAAACATTCATTTTTCAATTCAAATCAAGGTCACTCAACATGTCAAATATTTTGAAGGAACTGCAGATAAAAACATATATGTAAATGGTATGTAATAATATATGTATCTGATATAATAATCTACGCAAACCCCTCCATCAACAGATAATTTTTTTCTTTGAACGTATCTTTTCACGGAGCAGCCAATCCATATTCTGTTATGGTCACACCACTGAGCACGAATGAAAATCTCCCTAACAACATCGATTGCTTCATCGTTTCTCAGCGATAAGAACTGGTTGGATGCATGTGCATCAACAAACAGTTTTCTTGTGACCCTGGTGCTATTTTTATCTCGGTTATTCTTGAAAGACTGAATTGTTCCCGTCCCGTCTTACGTAAGTCGCGGTTCAAGTGCCGAGAATCTTCAGGCTCATGGTACTCTTCAAAGTTGATGCAGACTTCCTCAGACCATTACTCTGAGCCAGTGATTCCACATCTTTTTACGATTTCAACAATGTCTTTCATTTTGGCTTACCCTTTTATTTGTCTTCGAATAAGGACAGATATGGTGGGTCAGACTGTAACTGTTGCGACCCGTTTAGTTCATGGTGCCCCTTACATTTCGACCAAGAATTAGGCCTAGAGATATGAGACATTTGAAATAGTTCAGGGTACATTTTGAGGTGCATAAACTTCATGGTGAAACCTTAGAACACAAAAGTCGAGGCTCATGAGAACTTAAAACACTATTTCGTAACAGATCTCTCATCACTGCAGGTGTAGCCAAATTTACCTCGCCAGAAATTTAAGGCGCAGGGAACACACTGAGAGAGATCTCTTATCTTCACAAGTATGGATAAATTTGCGGATATTGTTAAGAACAGTAAATAACTATCCAGAATGTAATTAGCACCTCATCAATCATGTTGCATAGCATTACAAATGTCGCGTGCAATAAACATGAATTTTTATATAGAAAATATACTATAAAAATAACTTTGTATTAAATTAATTTTTTGAATAATTTTTCATATACAATATTTAATATTCAACAGCTATACGACATTAGTTTATTTGCCAATCAGAGAAACGCACGCATAAAGAGATACAAATATGCACATATTACTTTTCTATCCAATGGATGCACCGTACGTCGTTGGCACACTATAGCTGATTGATTGATGAATTGATTGCTTTATTAACGTCGTACTTAGAAGCAATACTAGGGTATACGACCGACAACGTAATCTCTGAATTTCCTTCAAGTGGCGACATTTGAGCTGGCATCCACCCTCTCTAAACATCCCAATCATCCCAACGGGAGTCCCAGCAGATTTAACATGCATCAACTACACTTCACGCCGTTTCTTCAGTGGAATCAGGATTCGAGCCCACAACTCAACGGAACTCGGCATTCGCGGCCATTTTATACCCAAAATTATGCATGCATATTTTTAAATGTTAAATCTTACCTCTCCCCGAAACAAATATTATATATCTCTCCAGTCCAAGTAAAAGTACCCCTCCTCTAATATAACAGCCCTGCCCCATCTACATTTTTAGCAATCAATGGGCATTTTTCCTTAAAAAAATGCTCAGAATGGAAGTTACAGTCCCTTTGCAGACGGGCACTTCTGCATTAATGTGTATAGAATGGAAACCTACCTTGAGAATCCCATCGAATGAGAAACGAGTCGGGAAGAAAAGATACAATAAGTATAGGTGCGAAGTAATGCTTTAGAGGATAACTGCACTCACTTGATACTTCGGATCTCCTCTCAGTTATTATAGTGCCCAGAGTAGGTTCGGGCCCAATGTAAAATTAACTAGCGACGTTTTGAAATTAATATTATAGTGAAATAATGTATTTCATTTTATACTTCTGAACCATATATTACATTCTATAAATTAACATTATATGGAATAAATGGAATAATACATTGATTCATTGACTGATTATAAACGTCTCACTCGGATGCAACATATGGACTATTGGCGTAGGGCCTCGTAATTTTGCACCTCGAGGACGGCATCTCAGATAACATCTCCTTCTAAAAACTTCAACACCACGCCAGTGTGAATACTAGGAGCGGCGACATATTTAACGTGCATCAGCCTCACTACATGGTGGATCTTCAACTGCTTCAAGCTGGAATCCATAACTGTGCGAAAACAACGCTAATATCGAATTCACCGCTATAAGCATCAGGCTACTACGGCCACTAATAATAACACATTGATCAATAACACAGGTAAAAAAATCGAATTTAAAACTCAATTATTTTATCAGTAGACGATATTTTATAGATACTTTATCGACCTCATTCGACTTTAGAAGAGAAGTCGATTTTTACAGAATATCTCACTTCAAAATATTACATAAATTACTCTTTTTTCTATCTCGCGATGCATATATTTCTAGTTACATTACTTAAAATAGCGTTCAGTTACATGATGCATAGGACACGCTTTATTTTATTTATTTTCACACATCGTCATAAAAACGTACGATGTATTATCAACACAATGAGAGAGTGACAGCTTATGGTATAAGAGCGAGTTCTGACTAAACTGCACCCCATTTGTTTAAATTGCAATCTAAGTGTTAGAAAATAGAAAGAATGTCGAAAATTTTGAATGTTTTTTATAACGTTGAATTCAGAAGCTGTCTCGGTTGTCGCTGGAATTTGTAATTTTGAAATTCGGTCCAAGACGACATCTGAATTGACTTCTCCCTCTCCAGACTTCCACTCCACTGCAACAGAAGAAGCCTCGATCGACTTAACATGCATCAGATCCGATACAAGACGAGCCTCCAGTGACATCAGGATGTGTTTTTGCAGTTTATTGACGCGATAGCCAGATATGCCCATGTTGCGCCAAACAAGGTGTAACTGTGATCTAGATGGTTGAATGAATGAGTGATAGTATTTTTAATGGCGCAAAAGTCAGATGCAGCTATGCTGCTCCAAACAAAGTAAGTGAGTGAGTATAAAGCAAGTAAAGGGCAAAGCTGTGATCTGGACGTGTGAAAAAAATTGAAAAAAAAGACAAAAAAAAATTTAAGAAGGAGAGTCGAAAATAGAGAAGGATTTCTAGAGTTTCCCGAAGGCGCGTCACCCGTGTTTACCAAAGACAGTAAACCCCATGGGAAAGAAAAGATCTCTAAGGTGCCTCAAAGTCATGATGCCCGTACTTACCGAAAGAAGGCAAGCCCCTAAGTTCCCCCAACCTGATAAGCTAGTCCCCTAATATAATACACAGGGACTGAGTGCCCGTTTGTACCCCCAGACACTGGGTACTAATTTTTGTCGCTTCTTACGATATGCAGGAGCTACAGAAAGGCTATTCTTTCACACCCGGTCACCACACGAATGTCAGTAGCATCAAGACTCGAACCTACAATTCGACGAAACAATGCGACTGCAGGTTCACGATCATGACTACTAGTCTACTGTGTCCATAGGAGGGTTGAAAAAGGAGATGGATAGCTATAGTATTCCGCGAACGAGCATTCGCCAAAGAAAGAAAAACCCACGAGAGGGAAAAAATTGATTAGGGTACGTTGAAGTCATGATGCCCGTACTTACCTAATGAAGGTAAGCACCTGAGGGAGTATAATCAACTGAGCCTAACGAAACATATGGTTTCCACTTTTCTCACCAGCCGGTGCTAAATATCTACAAGCATGGTGAGAATTCAACCATTAATAGAATGCGTTGACGTGAAATAAGAACAGATTACGTGATGTTATTCAAATATATGTACTTCAGGATTTAAGCCAAAAAGGAAAAAATAAATCATTTTCCGATTTTGCAAAATCAGTCGACGGTGCGGGACTTACAGAAATGCGTAAAAAGATATGTGAGGAAGCTCCGGCTTTCAAAAATCGAGTGTGACAGTGGTAGCCTAATGGTCATAGTCGCGAACTCGCACCGGTATTGTTTTCGCGGAGTCATGGATTCAAATCCTGATGCCACTAGCCCTTTCGCTACCGAAGCGAGAAAAAAGAAAAGCTTTTCTGGGGCTTCTTACAGTGGAGGGTTACGCTGCGCCCAGAAGATTTTATATATTAAGCCTACTTCGTGAAAAAAATTCCTCTAAAATCGACTGTTCATTAACATATTTTGGTATTTACATATATTATTTAAAATGCGTTAAACTTAATTTATATAAAAGAAAAGATTTAATCGAAAATTGAATGTTTCATACATAAAATTACATAAAAAAAATCATACTTTTAAGAAAATACAAAACATACTTACACTTGTTACATAAACTTCATGGTTTAATGATGTACCATTACATGAAATATTAAGATATAAAAATGAATCTTATTTTGCTGTATGGTATTTTTATAAAACAAATTCTTCAATGCATATTCCAACGTCACATATTTTGTCAACATTTGACGCTTCACGCAAGATTTTGAGCAAAGGGCACATCTTCGTCATTTTTTTTTTTTTTCATTTAATGGCTATGTACAGAATTGGATTATTTTCGCTAACATCACTGTCAGATTCATTCATTAGTTCGCAAATCTCAGTATCAGAAAAATACTTTCTTTTCGTCATGATTGTCGCTACAAATAAAAACTGACCAAGTGAAACGAACAGCTGAGAACATCTGCTACCAAAAGCCCTAACCCCCATAAACATCCATAAATTCTCATTCCAACTTCTAAGAATCAAGCCAGAAAGAAAGAAGCAAACCGAAAGCAAGTGCACCCTTTAAATCATGTCATTACATTTAAAGAGCCGCGTCGCAACAAGTGCTTTTAACAATTACCCCCTCCTGGTAGCCAGAAGTGAAATCCAACCCCATATCACCAAGGTCAGTACTCCAAATAACCTATCTATATAGATTTCGCGGTATCGTAACGCCATATAGTAACATTAAAAAAATCAAATAAAACATCAAGCGTATCTCTATTGATACGTTGGGCCGTAGAAGACACTCACGGAGTGTATCGCCTGTGATACGCTGGGAGCGAATGGGCTATAGACCACCATGTGAAGCTGATACACATTAAATTTGGTCAAAGTCCTAAGTCCTCCCACCACAGGGTGTAGAAGTTGTTAGTGGGAGGGACACTCAGGTTTCGTTTGACCGAAGTTGAAAATCACTAGAGCCATCGCCAATAGTCCTCGTTTTGATTCTGCGACATTAATAAACAATCAGAAGAAGTGCGTTGACGCCTTTTAAAACCTTTTTCCTGTATGTTTGTTTTTAATAAAAGCAAGGAA
>BMAW01100491.1:71074-93114 GCA_019974015.1 Nephila pilipes | reverse complement strand
GAGATAACAATACCTAAGGTAACCAACCGTACTCTTTATGTGAATTTTGAACTCCATTTTCGCAAACCAAATTCCTTTTAAAATCTGTACTACCAAAATATTCCTTTGCATCCTTTTGTACTCCTAAAAAATTTATGAACTATATTGGCAATTTTATGCAAGTTCTTAAAAGTTCCAACCCATTCCCATCTAAACGTGTGGCCGCGAGTTCGATCCTGGGCCGCAAAAGACCCGTTGTGTAGCCGGGGCTGATGCACGTTAAATCTATTGGGGCCCAAAGTCCTTCCGTTGGGGTAGGGTGGAAATTAGAAGAGGGAGTGCCAGCTGAGGTGTCGTCCTCGTCACTTGACCGAGGTTCAAAACTACGAAGTCCGTCGCCAATGACCTTCATGTTGCTTCTAATGCTATGTTAATAAATACTAATTCTATCTAAATGCAGTTTTTATCATAAAAAAAGTTTGGATTCGCTTATTTAGTAGGGAATTGTATTCCCACCATATGTTTTCTGTCCACCGAACAAAATTGCATCATTTCGGGGATCCCGGAATCCATCATTTTGGGTTGAAACGAGAGTGATTTGGCACAATTTTAAGCTAAATACGAGGGTGGATTGATAAGTTTCCGGTCTGACCAAGAGATGGCGCCACTAGGCCTACCTTGAGGTGGCGTTCTATAGTACCATCCTTAGATAGCTTGTAGCTATAGTTTCAGTCCGATCGCCATGTTAGTTTAGGTTTGAGAGCACGCTGAACAAGACGCCTCTGTGTTTTTCGTAAAAATGGAAAAGCTGGAAATTCGTGCTGTCATCAAATACTTTTATTTGAAGGGGTTAACGCCGAAGGAAATTAAAGAAGAGATGGACTCAACACTGGGGACATCCTCCCCATCATATTCAACCGTTAAGCAGTGGGTTTCCGAGTTTAAAAAGGGTCGTGTGAGCACCTCTGATGATCCTCGCTCAGGACGCCCCATTGAGGTCACAACTCCAGATATGATCGAAAAAATCCATCAAATAGTGCTGAAAGACCGCAGATTAAAAGTGCGTGAGATAGCTGAGACCTGTAAGATGTCATATGAACGTGTACAAAATATTTTGCACCAACATTTGTATATGGAAAAGCTCTGTGCAAGATGGGTGCCGCGTTTGCTAACAGTCGACCAAAAATTGATTCGAAAGAACATTTCTACCGCCAATTTGGCGTTGTATAAGCGTAATCCAAGCGAATTTTTGCGTCGATTCGTAACCGTTGACGAAACTTGGGTCCACCACTACACTCCTGAAACCAAAGAACAGTCTAAACAGTGGATTGGACCAGGGGAACCAACTCCAAAGAAGGCAAAAACAATTTTTTCGGCGAACAAGGTTATGGCTACTGTTTTTTGGGATGCAAGAGGTATTATATACATTGATTACCTTAAAAAGGGTAAAACTATCACTGGTCAATACTACGCAGACTTATTGCAACGTTTGAGCCACGAAGTGAAAATTAAACGACCTCATCTGGCGAAGAAAAAAATCTTGTTTCATCACGATAACGCACCAGCGCACACGTCAATCGTTGCGATGGCTAAAATCAACGATCTGAAATTTGAATTGATGCCGCACCCTCCCTACTCTCCAGACCTAGCCCCGAGTGACTATTATCTGTTTCCTAACCTCAAAAAATGGCTTGGCGGTAAGAGATTTGCGGACAATGAAGAAGTAATCGAAGCTGTAAGTGGGTATTTTGAGGAGCTTGACGAATCAGTCTATAGAGATGGCATTACTAGACTAGAACACCGCTATGAGAAATGTATCAGCCTTGGAGGAGATTATGTTGAGAAATAAAAAAAAAATTCTTAAAAACGTTGTTTTTCTTGGTCAGGCCAGAAACTTATCAATCCACCCTCGTATTACTAGTGCGTGTTTATTTTTTTCCCTAGAGCAATATAGGTTTTTCAAAGAGAAGTAAAAAAATATTTTAATGAATGTTTAAAAATGAGTTTCCACTTATTAAGACAGCAATTAAAATGACCTTTCTTTGGTTAATTGTATAATCTGCAATAGTGCATTTTCTATTGTGAGTGTTGGACAAAGTTTAATAACAAAGTATATGGATACTAATACAAAAAAAAAGTCTAGAAACGGCTTCAATGTCCAAGTTAACTAAATATTTTAAACTGATAATTTTGTATGAAACGAAAAAAGAAAAAAAAAAAAAAAAAAAAGCAATTAGCACAGTTATAGCTTATCATCAAATACCATATCATATGTTTTATGGAGATTTTTTATTTGTGTATTAAGTTTTTAAACCCAATATTTCTATAAATTTTTTAATTGATTCTTCATTTCATCGTTCATTTTAGTTGATAACTTTAAATATGTGCTACTGTACATAAGATATGTGTTTTATATATCTTTTGAAAATTTTTAATTACGTATTTTATTTTATTTTCACGAAAAGTGATTTACAATGGTTTACAATTGCTTCTAGGGTAAGTTAGTTAATTAATTATTCTAAGTATATAATTCTCTTTAAGAAACATTGAAATCTTTATTTGCATTTTCTGAAAAATTGTGATTTAAATTTTTTTATTACGAAAAATCTCATTTCTTAAAAAGTATTTCATGTATTGAAATGAAATTTTACCACAATGTTCAGTAAATTTCTAGGAATGTTGCGAATTTCAAACACATCTTTTAAGTATATAACTTATTATTTTGGAGCTATTTTTTATATTTCAAAAAGTGATATATTTGTAAAATTATGTTGTGTTCATAAGTTTTGGAATAACTCAGTAAGTTTAAGAGATAACTGCAATTTTCCCGCATCACAACACAGATATATATATATATATATATATATATATATACACAATTTTGTATAAACCATTGTAACTAAAAAGTATTGTGTTTCACAAATATTTCTTTTTTAAATAAACAAACTGTTCCAAAGATAAGTATTAAGGTACTTTAAAGACGCTTTTGTTTAAGCATTTAATAAAATATTAATATTATTTTCTTATGTATCTGATATTTTTAACATTTGTAACAATTAAAATTATTGCTTATATACGATTCTTTGCATTTTTTTGTAAATTGCATAAACACTTTGATTACAATTATATTTATTTGAGAACAAGTGAACTCTGATTTATTTTATTCATGAAATACAAATTTTGAATAAATTGATTTTTTTGCTAACGTATTTGTTTTAAGATATGCATACTATATTGAAATTTAAACTACCAAAAATTAGACCTGATTTGTTATAATCGAATTTTTGATCTAATAAACACATATAGCTGTTTTTAGGTACAATTTGTAAGATGGACTATGATTAGTAGAGGAAAATTATTTTTACATATTGTGAATATTTTGGACTGTACTAAGACATATATTTTAGTCCCTTTACGGTTTGAGAAGCAAATCGTAAGCAATTTTGAGTTGAGGTTGATATTGAATATAAAAAGCTCCTCGGCTATTCAAAAATAGGGTGTTTTACTTTGAAACCAGCACACACACAGCACAAATAGAGTGCATTTTGAAATTATATGATCCGCTTCGGTCATGTTATTTAAATTTGGAAAAAAAACCCATCACCCTTTCTATAAATCAAAACATACACTCTGCTTTCTCTACAGCCAGACATTATTTTTCTATAAAACTACCCAAGAAATGAAATATGATAACATTTGAGCTACAATTTATTTTATTGCAATATAGTACGAGATATGAGGATTCATTCGTATCATTAATACTAAAGAATAAACTAACAATTCTGTATAGTTATAATCCTGGGATTAAGGATACATTTCTAAAATTTAAAATTGCTTACAAAATTTGTTATGAATTCTTTGAGGAAATGTCTGTCAACTTCACTGAACTAAAGTGTTTTAAGTGTACTGTTTTGAAAGACAAAATTAAAAGGGTTAAATTTTCTCTCGTTGCCAATTTTGTAATAACTGATATGTAAGATGAAGTTATCGATGGCAATTTTCTGTTATAAGATATAATACGAAGATGTATTTAAAGTTTGAAAACACTAAAGAAACGGAAAGGTGAAAATTAAAATGTGATTCGAGGATGGTTAGGAATATTTTGACATTTTGAAGAATATATATCCAATTAAAATTTAAAATTATTTATTGAATGGGAAGTATATTGCCGTGGCACAAATATGGATGTAGATGGGGTATTTCGCTTAGAGCAGAGGTATTCAACCTTTTGCATTTTGAGGAAGGAACCCTTTGTGCTTACCAACACCTTCAAGGAACCCCTTGATTAAACAGCAGAAAAAATGGGATATCAAAGCTCTTTATCCTAATCAAATGTACAAAATTATCATTGCATTTCCATTTTATCATATTAGAAACGTCTTAGTAAGATTAGTGAATGGTAAGCTGGCTAATGTTCTTTTTTATTGGGGGAGGGGGAGTTTCTAAAATATAACCTATGAATAACAAGCAAAAGCAACAATTTTTTTTGAATATAACAAATTAATGAAAAGAAATTTTTTAATTACTTGGCCATGATTGTTTTTTATTGCAAAGTATTTTTACGTCTGGAATAATTTCTGAAATCTGCAACTTAATGCCTTCTTCAGCATCCAATCTGTTTCGGAATTGTGTTTTTGTCGCAGCGTACAAAGAGAATGATTTTTCGCATATATAGGTAGAAACATATGTTATTAGATGTTTCACAATTCTTTCGGCAATTTCATGATATTCTTTTCTAATGTCAAACATAATATACATAATATCGACTTAACTAAATTTTAATTTCAATTGAGTGTATATCAATTTGATATATCAATCAAATTGATATACACTCAATTATTTCTTTTGTTGGGAGTTCGAAGGTTTTCTTTTTTTATTGAGTTTTAGTTTTTTTTTATTAACGTCGCACTAGAAGCAACACGAGGGCTATTGGTGACGGACCTCGTAATTTTGAACTTCGGTCAAGTGACGAGGACGATACCTGAGCTGGCACCCCTCTCTCCTAATTTCCACACCACACCAACTTCTTTTATTGAGAGTTCAGTGGATTCACAGTCTTGGGAAGGATTTTGGATTCAAGATATTTTTTCATTTTGAACAGGATTCAAGAAATGTTTTTTGCAGATTTGATAAATGTTTGACCAAACTAATTTTTACATTTTTATCGGAATCAGCGTTACCGTCCACTAAATATATTATGCAAGTTACCAAAGCATTTAATATTATCTTTCAAAATAAATTCTGCACAAAATTTTAATTTTAAAACAGTGCCGCCAATTTTACTTCATACCTTGAAAACAATGAATAAGTGTGTGATTCTTTATCTGAGCCAAAAAACGCAGACTTATATGTAACCCAATGCTTCTCGATTAATGTATTAGAAACACGTGACCTTTACGAAATTTAAGATTTTTTTCCCTTAAATTATTTATTTATATTTATTTTTACAAGCAAACTGCTTTTGAGGATTGAATCTTCTATCAAAATTAAAATTTTAATAAAATTATGGTGCTTTGATTAAACAAATAATGCTTGATAGCAAATACTAATCATTACTCTTTTTTCAAAACATGCAAACAATGTTATATTTTCTTAGTCTCTTATTCAACAATGAATATAGGTTGCTTTTTCCCGGTTAAAATCGTAATATTAAAATTAAAAAAAAAAAAAAAGGTTTAAAAATGACAGAAAAAAAGAATTTTTCTATTGTTTGTTGCAAACAAATATTTTCAACTATTAACCCACCAATTTTTTTCAAGCTATATTTTTTATTCTTCATTTGTTGAAACACTTCGATTGAAACTCAATAGATCGGGCAAACACCTTCCAAGATCTGATGTAAATAATATGAACTCCATTTCTGCCTGCTTACAGCCTGCCATACAAGATTCCCCCAAGGCAACGAAATCGCTTATCAAAGAGTCGGATCGAGTCGTAAAATGCCCAACCCTAGTGAGGGTTGTAGACCACCCGCGACTCAAGAGGGGGAAGGAACAGTAGCTTCTTGCATTTTCGAAGAGTTTGTGAATGGAAAGCGAAAACTTTTAGCGACCTTTAGATGTGCTTAAGTAGATCGCTTTCGGAATAGCTTTACACAAAAAAGTAAAACGCTTGGAGGGTTAATTCTTATAATTAATTGAGTAAGTTAATAATAATTATAGAAAAAGAGCACCTTGGGTGGTTAAATCTGTTCTTTGCAAAACTTTGCATAGAATTTTATTTTGCATCGTTTTTACCAGTAATTCGATAAGTCATATATTTAACTATAATACACGTTTTTGAACTTGTTCGCTGGGAATTATAAACTTATGAGGGTCTTTATATATCGAATATATAAAAAAGACGAACTGTTTGTTCAGATATTTTGCTACTGTTCGAAATAAGTGGGCAGATGAAGATTATTTTATGTATTTAATAAAAAGACGATTTTACGTACTTTTATTAAAATACGTAAAATTACAATCAATAATAAACTCATGAAATTAATTGGACGCATTTATCCCTTACAATAAAAATGACACACATACAAGTTGAAACAGAGATAACAAAACAATTGTTCGATGAAAAGTTTTTCATAATGAAATCATTCGATGAAAAGTTTTGCACAAAATAGATATTGCCATCAATAATATATATGCTCCTTTTATATTTTTAATGAACGTCACCAAACTGGAAAGAATAAATCGGATAGAATTAAATAAAATCATACTAAATGAAGCAATAAAAGTCAGAAGGGAATATTTCACTAATTGATTTATTCATAGGTTTAATTTATTGTTGTAGGCACCATGTGGGTCAAAAAAGTGAATGATTAAATTTTATAGAGTTGGCATAAAAATTGAGCATATTTTATTGTTAATTGTATAGTAAATAATTGTAGTTTTAATTTGTCAAATTCAAAACAAATTTTGGATAACATCTGATCCCTTCAATGTGTTAGATATTTCTTAAATATTTATAACGACACTTGGAACAATTTTTCATGAATGAAAAAGTAAAACATTCTGTACATTTGTACCAAATATGTACTCATGAACTATTTAGAAAATAAAACAGTACTTTCCGCTTGCGGCAAATAAGAAAACAGTTTTTTACTTATTATTAATACAGGTATTAAAAATAACATTTAAAGTGTTTTGTATTTACCGTAAATAAAATAACTACAAATTAGCATTGATTTCACTAGATAAAAATTGCAATAGTAAATATCGTTCACCCTTTCCCCCCATATATAAGATTTCTAATCCAGTTTATATTCCTACCTTAGACAAGAATATAATTTATTAAAATATAATATTAATATTTTAAAAAAGAAACGAATCATTTTAATAATTAGATCAGTGAAATGAAAAAGTATTAATGTCGAAGATTTAATTTAGCTTTTCTTTAACATTAAATTGCAATTTACGTCTTCAAGAACAAGGAAATTACTTGGCAGTTAGTTCTAATTAAGTTCACAATGACCGTTGAATCAGGTCAGAGAACTATCTTAGGACAACGAAATTATCGAGAGCTGTTCTCGACATTGAGTTTCTTTTCACCGGTTTTGATCATAGTAAGAGTTATTTTACTTAAACACCTGCAAGGTTATGGCTTCTCTAATGGTTTTATTAATATATTCTTGACGATTCTTTTCATTTAGTGAGAACTGTTAGTCTAAATTATTTCACCGAAACACGCCCTTTATTACAACAAAGAGAAGCAAATTATATCGTATTAGTAGTCAAGTTTCCCTTCCAGATTTAAAAATAGCATCAGTACTAATCTGTTAACGTTCTGACAGAAATTGTGTTTTAAAATGTGTATATTAAAGAGTGTTTAAGAGGAACACAGTAATGCCCTGTGTGCAAAGTTTTAAAAATGGATATTTATAGAAAAAGTTCTTACTTGTCATATGTGAATACACGTAAAGTATGTATTTCACATAAAGAAACTTTATTATATACAAACAATAATTAATAATTTTAATTTTGTTCAAAATATTTCAATATTTTAAAATTCTTACTAATTCTGCTAATTTTAATATGTTTAAACATTTTTTTATCAGTTTCTTAGAAGGAATTCTCACATTTATGTGTAGGAATTTAATTTCACTAGTGTTATTTATTGCCTTCGAATTTTTGCTGTGTCATACACTATCAACATTAATTTTTAAGAAAAATTATGTGTCATTTTGTGAATTTTTTTAAAAAACAACTATTTATCTAAGTTATCAAGACTTGCACAGAATCGTCAAACATATAATACAAAATAGTCATAAATAATTTCTCAAAACTTTATATTGATGGCAAAAGAAAGCTTTGTATTTTAAGTATATGACCATCATCAAAAAAAAAAAAAAAAGACTGTGAAGAAACAGTTTAAAGTTTTCAAGGTCAAACAGTGTTAAAAAATTTTAAACAAGGTTGCTGAATAATGTAGTTAAATAGATATATGAAATTTATGCATGCATTTTGAAAAACCGAACAATTAGAAAAAGGCAATAAAGATTTTTTTTATATTTTGGCCACTTTTGGGGTATTGTGTCCCTTTAAATTAACCGCATTATTACAAATAAAATTATTTGGTATTTATATTAGAAATACATTTATCATAAGTAATAATTGTTTTCTATGTATTTGAAGACTCCAAGAGCTGTGCAACTGTGTCAGAAAATCTATTAAGAAGAGAAGATATAATTAATATTCCTTAAGTACATTTACAAAGTCGAATAAATTTTTTGTCAGGATGAAATTTTTCTCAAAATTTTTGTTACATTTTGAGAAAACATTATACCTATTTGCTGTTAGTTGTTAATATTTGTTCGTAATAAATTGTATAATAATTGTTAGCCTTATAATAATTATTATTAATACTATATATATATATATATATTTGTTCGTTGCAAACTTTAAGACACCTTTTCACAAAAATTATGTTTGTTATAATACGTGTTTGCAGATATTATGAAAAAAAATGTAATTTGGAAAAAAAAAAAAAAAAAACTAAAATGGAGTAATTATTAGGTTGCAAGGTTGTTAGGTTATTCAATGTGTGAGTTTTTGTTTTACGTTATCTTTTTTAGTCTAACACGTACATTTTACTTAAGAAAAAACATTATTTTTAATTGAGTCGTATGTGAATGTACAAAACTTCTTACACTAATACTCTAAACTCTTATTACTGAGAAAGTTGTGCAATGTCTCCGATGAATGAACAATAACATGATTATAAATTCTTCTTAATAAATGTCTCGAAATTAGATCAAATGATAGAAATGGCAATGTAATAAAGTAGATTTAAAAATCAGAGGAATACCAATTGCTCTAATTAATACAAGTTTTAACATCCATAGGAGTGATTTTTAAAGTAAAATTCATATAAGACTTTTTTTCATAATAAATCGATGAAAAATAGATAAAATTTCTGAATCTTCTAAATTCCATACCATTCTAAGAGAGGTCTTTCATTCTTTGCATACATCGTGGTTTAGTTCCGTTGAACATGGTGCAATGGCTACTATTCTTCAAGGCAAATACAAGTGGTCCAGTGCTAAATTGCTTAAAATTAATTTTTACTGTAACGCTGTGATGCGTTCTCATTTTCATTTCCCTTAAACTAATCTTTGATATGAAATAATCACCTTGTGAAAGAACCGTGACTCATATAAATTAACTTTACTATATAATGTTCAGGGAATGAGACAGAGAGATTAAAGTGGAGAGATGAATAAGTGAGTTTGACATGATCATTATTTTTGATCAAGCAACTTTGAGACGAGGTTATCTAAATATGTATACAGAGCTTAGATTTCTTTTGTAGAAGTATAATTCAATAGGATTCAGTTTATTCAAGGTTACTGTTTGGTGTTTTTGAGTAAAATAGAATTCTCCGTTAAAATATTTGGTTAATAATGCGATTAATTTAACGTTCCATATTATTAATATAATTCAATATAACTTATTCTAAGTCTGGATAAACTAGCTCAGGTAACAATACACGTTCGAAAAAAATGTTTTGAATCAACGAAAATTCTTCCTACATATACATATTTTATGACCTTACAGGGCTTCAAATTAGAAAAACACCCAAGAAAAATTTAAATATTGTATGTTTTTAATATTAAAGGTGCATTTATACAAATATGTGCAAAAATTAAGAGTTTCTGCCAAACATGATAACTCTAAAGAAAATAAATGTATTGGTATTTGTAAATTGAATAATATAGAATGTTACCTTATCTAAGGAATATTCTATTATTTTGATAATATAGTTCTTACGTAGGAAACTATGGTAGTTCGAATTCTGAATACTGAAATTGTCCATAAAATTCATTTTCATTTTATCATTATTACTATATAAAAAAAATTCATTTCAATATAAAAATTCAAGAATAGTCTCTTCTAAGTATAGATATTTCAAAAATATATAATTTCAGACTCATTGATGAATAATACTTTGAGATATTGTGTTTTGCAATAATGAAAAATGTTTTAATAACCTTTCTGGTAAGAGAAATTGATGATCAAGTAACATTAAAACAGATGTAAATCAGCTTATAAATAAAACAGAAACAAAATTCAGACAAATTTTTAAAGGTAAAGGATTAATAGGTAAGTAATAAGAGACCAGAAATTAAAAAATAATCGCTATCTTGATCAAAAATTGTATTTTGAAGGAGTACTGTCACGTTAAAGATATTTGGATGATTATTATTGCTTCAATATATGTACACACACACACACAAATATATATATATATATATATATATATATATATATATATATATATCTACATAAAGATATATATATATATAATATATATATGAAAGAATATATCATATATATATATATATACATATATATATATATATATATATATATATATATACATATATATATATATATAACTTAATATTTATTATTTGGAGAATTCGTTACAATATTTTTACTTAATTTATAATTTTTAGAGTCTTACAATATTTTTACTTAATTTATAATTTTTTACAGTTTTACAATATTTTTACTTAATTCATAATTTTTTTAGAGTTTTACACCTTAACAAAACCTTTAACCATTTAAGATATAACATTTGGTCTTAAAATACTAGTTTCAAATTTCACCATTTTGTTTGAAAACAGTACTTGGGTAAATTTGAATAGACTTAAAAATAAAACAGCAACATGTTGATGTTAACTCTTTACCTGTGCGGTACCTTTAGAATAGATAATCGTTAAAAAAATGTCATGAATTCATTTTGATACAGTGCAGAGAAATTTAACTTATACGAGTATATTTTCGAAGAGTAACTTTCTAAAAATCTTTTATTATCTCAGAACTGAGGGGGGGGGGGATATTTTTCCCAATATATTGGGATTGAAATGTTTGACTTTGTTTCCTTCCTTGCAGAATGAGTATTGTGGCCGGAAAGATAATCTTACAGTCAGGGAAAGGAAAGGCAGTAAGTGTATAATTTTTTTTCATAAACCTGTTTCCTCTCAGTTATATTTTCTTAAAAATTTTCTAGGGACTAGGTACTGTACCTTATTTTCACTGAATATGAGATTTAGGAATTCAGATTTGATAAACCTAATATATGAAAAACGAATTGTACCACTTAATAGATATACGGACGCATTCCACAAAGGACTTCTGCATGTCAGCTTTATCAGTTATTCACATATTTTTGGCATAGTCCACCCTACAGTCTGGTTTTATATAAATAATTATATCATTTATCCGATAATTAACTTTTCCTCCTGTACACAAATGTTCCTTGATGAATAATGCACATCCATTTTATCTTACTGTATCATGGCAAAATATTCCTTATCTTGTTTCAATTTTATATCACCATGCCTTAGTTTTGAAAATATAGGTATTATCTGATTTTTCCCCATAGCACCAATAATCCTTTACCACTTTGGTTCAAACAGGCTACAGGTTCTTTCACCATTAATTAACTTGCCAACCCTGAAAAGTATTCGTTCTACAAATACATGAAAGTAACTGAAAAATGAACAGCTAATAAACAAAGACTAAATGTAATAAAAATAGAAAACAATATATAAAAGTACAAAAGTATATAAAATTATTGAAGGATATTTCTGCGTCTATTGACGATAGCATTGCATAATAATAAGGTGAAAAACATAAATCCTTTATTGCCGATTGCCGAAATGCAATATAGATTTGCTAAACTGCAAATTGATGGCAACCAGAATTAAAGAATCAAGTATGGTCGAAATGAAATAGAACGAATAATCCGATAATGAGTATACCATTTTTGCAAGTTTCATTTACTATGAAAGATATTAGTTTGCAAAGTAGACTGAAATTCATATATGTTAATCACTATATTGACGCTATATGTCACAAAAAAGATGTTACCATATCAAGTAGGTTTATTATCTAGTGAAGATAATAAAATGCATTTACAAGTTGTTGAGTAAACAAATTTTATACGACAAATATTTTGTGATCCGTCGCACGAAATATATGTTTACATATCTTTCGTCTGTGATGAATTTTTCCACTAAATGGTTGCGGTTTTTTGACCTTGATTCTTTCACAAGTTTTAAAGTTAATACTAAGTATTCTAATTAATAATTATAGATTCAAAATAATGTAATGTTTTGGAAAATATTTGGTCGAAACCCTTTCCTTTTGGTGAATTCTAAAAATTTACTGCCATCTTTCAAATCAAAGGGATTCCTTTTACTTTAATCCGGATTTAATAACCTTTCGAGATGAAAGAGACAAACGTGCACCCCATATTAATTTAAAAATTATTCGAAAGCCATGTATAGCATTTTAATACAAAACAAAAGGAATATTTTAGTAAATACTAACAAGTTTTATAATATTAATCATATATTTATTGAATGAATAAAAGCTCGAAAAATATTCTCATTCGAAATATATAGCACAAGCAACGGATTAATTCTTGAGAAAGTTATGAATGCTTGTTTCTTAATTTAAATCAAAGATTAATTTCAAGGGAGCATTAGTATTTAGGTTTTCTTTATTCTACAAAAAAGAAAACTAATTAAAAAACATTTCTCACCTAAATATGGACACCTGATAAATTTTTTCAACTATGTGTAAGAGTCTGAAACACTATACCAAATAGCGAAAATCTTTGAATCTAGTTTCTTTACTTCTTTTAGAAAAAATTGTTAGAATTATAAAATCAGATTTTATTTTCTCTTTCTTTTATTTCTGTATTAGTACTTGCAGTTTTTTGATCATCAAGCTGTTTTAGACCGACAAAAAATTTGCTACAAGTAACATTAATATTCAGAACAATTTAATATTTTTTGCTTTTTTTTTTTGGCAAAAATGAGAAATAAATCAATAAGCTGTTGAGACCTCAACCACACCTGCTTTTTATAAAAATATTTTTTTCGCTCGTAAAGGCGTGTGACTTAATATTCAAAATTCGCTCTCGAAGATTTTTTTTTAGTGTTTTTCAGGTATTACTATTAAGTTAAACATGTGTAAATGAAACAAGGCGTTTTGTTTTATATGTAAATGAAGCTAACATGAGCTATTATAAAATAAATAGATGTAAGAATAGAAAAATAACGAGAGATGATAGATGGCAGTTCAAACGCTTAATATATCCATAATAAATCTATTCTTAATGAGTTCGCCAGTATTATGTTAAATATAGTCTCATAATTTACATGCGGAAATTAAGGATATAAGCTAACAATTTATATTTTATTAAAATAAACACAAACGTAAGCTCATATTGTTTTATTCAAAATAAAAAAGAGAGTGTCCATTAAACAATCTCATAGATTCGTTATGCTTAAACACTGCAAGTTATGATTATTTCTAATGAGTTTCCTTAAACACACATCGTAACTTCGTCTGGGTCAAAACTTTAAAAGCTTCTTTCTCACATTTTCAAGCGCTCAATTGAGCTGAAATTTTCTATACTCGATTGTTTTGGATGACAATACGATAATTTAATTTTAATTAATAAAAATTAATTGAATAAACCTAATTATTTAAAGAGTTAAAATGCATGCAAAGTTTCACGCCAAGTAGCCATATGGTCACTAAAACCGTCGTTGAATAATTTAACGTTTGCTTTAATTTTAATTACATGTAGCTTAATTGATTAACATAATGATTAATTGAGCTAAAAATTTGTACACATATCAATTTTGGATGATACATTTAATAAACGTCAAATAATAAAATAAATTATTAAAACTGATTTTTGAATAAGTTCAATTTGACTCAACGTTCCCTTTTGCTCTTAAAATTTAAGGTATAAAAGTTATGTTACGCAAAGTGTGAAGTTTGAAAGAAAATCCATGTTCAAAAAACTCGTTTTTTACCGGTGTTATAATGGGTTTTCTTCTACTCAAATTGTATGCCTGGGTCAAAATTTTAAAAACATTTTTCTCACATTTTAATGCACTCAACTCAGCTGAAATTTTCTATGCACGATTTTTTTGGATGTCAATACAATGGTTTAATTATAATTAGTAAAAATTAATTGATTAAAACTAATAAAAACAATAATTAAATTTTACGCCAAGTTTCTTACCAAGTCGACAAAAGATCATATCCATCGCCAAGGTGAAAAGGCCATCGCTTAAACTCTCTTTTGTCAATCATTATTTTGTTAAAAAATTAATGAAAAATAAATTTTAATTTTTACTTTTAATGAAAAAATCAAAACATTTTACAAGCATTTATTTCAGATGATAAATTTGATAAACGTCAAATAATGAAATAAATTATTAAAACTAATCATTGAATAATTTCAATTTGACTCAACTTTCCTCACTCTCTTAAAATATAAGGTATAAAAATTATATTACGCAAAGTGAGAAGTTTGAAAGAAAACCCATATTTAAGAAATTTTTTTTTAATCCGTGTTACTCTAAATTTAAAACTGCTTTTCGAAATATCTTGATTACCAAAATTTTATTTGAAGTTTTGGTAGTGATATTGATCAGCACGATTCAAATTTAATGATAATTAGCGATATTCAAATAAAAGATGTAATTTGGCCCTAAAATAAAAAAAAAAAAAATTTGAAGGATAAAACTTTCCTTTTAATTTACAGTGAAACTTTTTAAACTTCTACTATTTACTTTTAATCTAATATGAAAAATTTTACAACAAAATGTAGTGATAGGTGAAAACAATGCACATTTCTCATCGATTCCTTCAGAATTCAAGTGCATTCACTTTAAGCAAATAAGTCACAAGAAGTTAAGCTGTAACCATTCAAAATCGAGTCTAGGCACGTGATAATATATAACAATTAGTGATTGCAAATTTACAGAATTTTTTACATAATGCAATTCAGTAAAATTGGTATACCGGTAAATAATCTGGAAATAGTTAAAATGCGAATATAACATTGAAATTCATAATAATATTGTTTTAAGAATTTTGTTTACTGTTACAAAAGTATATGAAAATAAATTGAATTCTTGTTATAAACTAGCTGATACCCGCCCGCTTCGCTGGGCAGACGATAATATTATATTTTAGAGCCTATACTTAAAATATCAAGTAAAATTTTCAATTTTTAAACGATAATGATAATCTAAATTTAAAATTTTAAGAAATTGATTGTTTGTCATAATGGTTATCCACAAATTTCAAATATATGAGAAAAATAAAATGTTTTAGTAAAATGTCACCCATATATATATATATATATATAATATGGATAAAATTCATTCCACCGTATACATGTTACACCTAGTATTGCCAAAGATACAACCTTTCCTCAGAAGATTCATCATGTGCTTTTAAATAAAATACCCTCGCAATGACATCTTGTCTATCATAAGATTTTTGTCCTCGCCTCAAGAGATCTTTGATTTCTGACCATTTAGGATTGCAAGTGACTGCAATCATAAAAAAAAAGTCGTGCATTACGGGTCGTCTGAAATGTCTTACGTATGTCATAGCGTCTTGAGTTCGTTCATGCATGTAGCGAGGTTTAAACGAAGATTGTCTTGCATGTGCGCAACTCCATAAAAAGTCGCCATTTTAGTATTTTTCAAAATCCCACTCAGTTTTGGAGCTAAACTACTCTTTCACCAACCGTGGGATTCCAAACTCATTTATTCCTATCGCTAAATATGTACGCTTCCTATTTCGACATACACAAAATTTCCTATGAAGAGCCCCTTCGCCAAAATCTTGCCAATCCTCCATCAGCGCTTCAATATAAAATTATTTGGTATTTTTCCATTTCGCACGCTCAAATCTCACGAAGTTAACTTAATTGGGGACAATCACAGTATACATATAAAAAAATATATTCCGTTCTGCGTCGGTCATATAATTTTTGGCGATAAAATCGCTAAAATTGCATAATCGACGGATAAGAGTAGATTAACGGATGAAAATTACATTTTGGATAAGAGTTTCGTAAAATCCGTTCTTAGTGAGCGTCTACATCGCAAAATGAGTAACTATGCTAAATTTCAAATCAATCGGTTGAATAGTCTTTGAGATATCGTGATGAGTCAGTCAGTGGTATTTCGCTTATATATATATATATATATATATATATAGAAGATATAGATAATGCAAACAAAATTGAGCAGTATAATAACTAAGCTTAACATTGAGTCCAAAAAGTCATAATGTCCGGTTGACGGGAGCCTTAAACTTGATTTGCTTGAAAAAAGGTTTGCCATCAACTAGTAAAGTACATGCCATGTTGAAACTCTACCCTTTTTCCGGAATATAAGATAAATATTTTGAGTATTCTGTTACTTTAGTGTGCATACAATGATGTCCTATTTTGTTTAAATTTAAAATATATATTGTATTCAATTTCTAAATTATCCATCACATAATCTCATGTTATAATTCAAATCAAACGTAATTACTTCAGCAGTATTTTGTAAAATATAATTATTAGTTTTTTTTTTTTATTAAGCATCTGATTACGGCGGAAAGCTTAAGATATTAGCATATATAATTAATCTAAAAACGATTTAACGATTTAACCCTCGTTAAAGATGCGGAGTATTTTTAGGCCGCATCATTATCTTATCAATTAATTCAACGAATTAAGATTTCTTTGATATTGGTTTCCCACTCATATACACTTATTAGATTTATTTATATTCATTTTATTCTGTATTATGTGAGAGCAGATTCGTAAAATGGTCATACAATTGTCTAAATATATCCCACAAATATTTCAACCATCATTAGATTATGTTAATCTATAATTTTTAATAACGCATTTTAATTCGTGAGTTCATGAAACCTTTAACGGGATTATTTTAGCAAGACTTATTATAAAACTGTACAATGACTTAATCATTTCATTACCATTTTTTTCTAAGAACAAAATTTAATGAGTATTGTAATTAATCAGTAAGTATTCAAACATTGATGATGTGCTGAAAAAATTAACGAAATAAGTCACAAGGGAGAGGAGGGATCGATGGATCATATTTAATGGAACACGTATGTCCCATTAAAATACCCTAATGTAACACATATATCCCTGAAGAATTATAGTAAGTATTGTAAATACAACAGAAAAACAAAAATTATTTTTGTGCTCATTAAGTTTCAGATAGACATCAAACATTAATATTTAAAATATTTTTGGTCAAATATACCGCTGTGGTAGCGAAATGGTCTGGAGAAAAAGAAGAAAAGCAAGTAAGATCTTATCTGAAAACACATATATTTTAACATTCCTTTAATTTTATGAAACTTTATGATGTGTATAAAATTTTTTATTAGAGTTTGAAACATGTTGTTGAAGATGCTAGTATATCTAGTTTTGAATAATTTTTACTTTACCAAATCTAGTATTTGAATATTGTGAAGAACAATAACTTTTCGCATAAAAATGCGAAATACTTACACACAGAAGTGCAAAGTTATGGGATACCTTCTAATATCGTGTGGAACCTTCTTTAGCCCTGAAAACGGCAATAATTCGAATTGGTATTAACTCAACAAGTAGTCACAAGTCCTCAGACGACATATTCAGCCTTACTATCTCACCGGCGTTTATATTTAAGAAAGGAGCTAATGGTGCAACATTTTGTGCATGTTTTCTATTGTGTTCCATATATGTTCAATGGGATTCATGTCATGCGATCTACGTGACTAAATAATTCGTTGGAAGTATCAAGAATGTTCCTCAGTTCAATCGTGAACAATTTTGGCTCAGCACCATGGCACATTCACATACTGGAAATTTCCATCGTTGTTTGGGGGAAGTCCATGAATGACAGCAAATGGTTTCCAAGTAGCTGAACATTATCATTTCCAGTCAATATTTGGTTCAGTAAGACCAGGGGACAACCGACACCTTTCAAAAGCCACCATAAAGCTGCTTCCTCACCGAGTGTTTAACAACTTGGCTCCATGGCCTCTTTGGGTTTACGTTATACTCGAACCCAACCATCAGCTCTTACCATATGAAATCGCGACTCACCTGACCCAGAAAGGTTTTTTCTATCATCTGGGATCAAACTTACATATTCTCAAGCCTATTGAGGTGCTGCATCCAATGTTTGATTTTAGTAAAGGCACTCGAGTGTGTCTTCTATTGCCATAACCCCAACACAAAATTTCATTGCTTTGTCCTCACGGACATGTCTGTCGTACGTCCCATATTGACTTTTGCTGTTATTTGACAGAGTATTGCTTGTCTGGTAGCACAGACTATTCTAGACAAAGGTCGCTGGAGTCGGTCAACACAGTAGCCTTCGCGGTCGGTAACCGTGAGTGATCGGAGGTATTGTCTGAAATTGTGAATTCATGATATTGTGGATCGAAGAATGTTGAATTGCCTAACAATTTCCAAAATGGAATGCCCAATGCGTTCAGCTCCAACTAACATTCCGTGTTCAAAGTCTAAAAATTCTCACCGTGTGGCCATCATCGCCTTGGAAAACTTTTCACATGAATCGTTTGAATACAAATGAATACTCTAACAATGACTGCCCTTTTATCCATTTCTTACGGGATGCTACTGCCATCTGGATATTTGCTTATTGCTATCCCATGACTTTCGCCACTTCAGTGTATAGGTGTTGCCATCTGAGGATTTGTTGGAGAAAATACTTGAAATTTTGTAAAATTTTAATTGCACTGTTCTTAAATATGTTTTGCAGTAATTTAACTTCTTCGTTGATTTTTCTTTTGAATCTCGCCAGTGAATTCTTCCGATGGTGTATTTGTAAATTTAGTGAACTGAACTTAATTATATTGGGATATCGATTAGACTTCTTATGAAATTTATAAAAATAAAGAATCTTAAAAATAATTAAGGTATTTCATGAGAAACTATAGTCATAGATTCAGAAAAGTCTGTTTGTAATTAAATTAAACATATTGAGTTTTGCTTTTAATTAGCTAGCTTTTAGATTCGATGCTGTTAAGATGATGTTAATTTTAATCATTTTACATTAACGAAACGTTTAAAAAATGTAGCTCATAAATTAAGAATTGTATAAAAATGAATTTCCATGAGTTAACCAGCTTCGTCCATTGAAAGGGATATAATTTTAAAGGAAAAAAATCAAATGGTAGAATTCAAGTTATTTTTGCAATATTATTTAGCTGAGAATTTTTTTAATGTTTTTTTTTATATATTCATTCCGTTTCAGAAACAGTTTGTATATAACTGTTTTATGATACTAAACTCTTACTTTTTCCCGTTCTATCAGAAAATTCCCATTTAAAACTGATTAAAAGGCGCGATATTCAAGAAATACTTTTATAGAATTTCAACGATTAATTCACTACTTGTAAATTTATTTCAATTAATTTATTGTGCTGAATAGCAATTCGATTGATGACATATCAAAGAAAATAATTAGATTAAATGATATGTTATAAACATATATATTTTTAGAATTTGTCTTTCATTTTTTCTATATATTTATCTTTCTATATATTTTTAGAATTTGTCTTTTATTCAAACCTCATTTGTTATTCATTTTATTTTACAAAAAAAAGTTGTTTACCCCATTTACCAGTTTTTGAAAAACCTATAAATATACATAAATAGTAATTTTTAATTATTATAAAATAAAACTTCTAGGAAAATGTAGGACAAGTATTTTAAAAGCTAGCTATAATACAAAAAACAAACGAAGAAAATTATAAAATAAAGAATTTAAAAAATAAATGTTAACATAATAAATTCCTTTTCAGGTATTTAATTTTAACCTAAGTTTTGTTTCCAAGAGGCTGAAAAACCAACAGTGAGATACGCAGCGGAATTCTAATGAATGCATAATGATATGTTCGCTAGAACATCAACATAATTTCTATGCGAAAGCGCATTCAATGGAATCTTACTTGATGCGGTAAAATAATTTTAAATACTTGTCTAAAATGACATCATTCAGTGTATTTATATTATTATGTTGCCTGTATTCTAATTTTAAGTGTTTTTAAATATGTATTTAAAGTTTTGGCGTTCAAAAGAGTTTTATTTTAAAATTTTTAATCCTTCATTTGACAAGTTTAAATTAGCATAATAATATTCAAGAGCTTTTTCATAGAAATGTTATCATAAATTACATCTTAAATAAAGACTGTTTACATAAACATTTTATAATAAATTTTTTTTTTTTTTTCCTAAATTGATCGAGTACTTTTTTTTTTTTTTTTTTTGTGAATTCTATCCCTCTCAGAGAAATGACCTTTAAATAAACGTCAAGCTTGAATGCTGGTTTGACTTTTAATGTTGTAACTAATAAAAGTGTGAAAGTTTTCTTCCAAATTAGTATATAAATAACTGAATTTAATTTAAGCTGAGTAATTACATCTACTTGAAAATCTACTTAATTATTTCGCGAGGAAAATTATCCCCATTTCCTTTTCCTCATTCCTTAAATGTAATGTGTTTAAAAAATATTTTCGTTTCCAATTTTAAATCTAATAACAGGATTTAATAACAGGACTTTTTTTTATAAAAAAAATCGCTCCGTAATTTGAATTGTTATAAGAAAGAGAAAACTTTTCTTTTCCATTCACCAAATATAGTCTAGCAATCAACAGATTAGTTTGTTTTATATTTAATGGATTTACACACACACATATACATTTACAGAAATTTTGTTCGATATTTAGGAAAGCTTAAGCAATGACCTTCCGACCTTGATCATCTTTTTTGGCGACTTGGAGAAAAACTAGGCGAGTTTGGCGATAAAATGAAGTGGCTGGAATCTTCTCAAAATCTCGATTAGGCGAAAAATTATGGAATTTTCCTGAATATTACTTTTATAGTTACACACCTGGCCGGACCATCAATAAATACGGAGAGATGCAAAATCTGAGTGAATCTGTCCGTAACGTGACCAAGCGAATTTATCGGGAAGCATTGAATTTGTGGTGAAGCGTCCCGTTTTTGCCGTAGATTCAGCTAGGACTACCGACAGCTGACGAAGCCTTTGTATGAAATGTGAAGTATTAATTTGGAGAATTGTCTATGGGTGAACTGTAAGCTGGGGAGCTGAACTTTATTAAAAATGCTGTTACTTATATTAAAAGTACTGCTTTGTATCTCTTAGTGCAGCTGATTTTCAGAAGTGCTGCATTTATTCCTGTTGTGCTGCTAATCTGTCCAAGTTTTGCTACCTGTGTTTTGTCTTGTCCTGAATAATTGTGAATAAAGCGTCATTCTCTACTATCCTCCGAGTTGGACCTATGTATTTCACCGTATACCTACATGACAAGAAATTTTCATAACAATATGCTTAAGATAGTATTAGAGTATAATTTTGAAGAGTGGCTGCCGAGTCGTCGTGATCACAAAGTAAAGGTGTTGACCTTGTTTCAATCGAATCGTGGTTAGAATCCTGATGTATTTATATATCCGTCCTGCAGTGGAATTGATGATTGATATGGGGGTTGAATTCCCCAAGTTTAGATTGTGGGAAAGTTAGGAGAGTTTAATTGCACAGCAGGTGCCATCCTCATCACTTGACCAGTATTCCTAATTACGAAGATCACCAGCAACAACTTTCTGCGAGATTCTAATTGAATATCAATTTGAAAAATACGAGCGATTCTTTGAGACAACATTCAAAATTGCCGCTGATC
>BMAW01100491.1:0-70727 GCA_019974015.1 Nephila pilipes | reverse complement strand
TTTTGGCGACTTGGAGAAAAACTAGGCGAGTTTGGCGATAAAATGAAGTTGCTGGAATCATCTCAAAATCTCGATTAGGTGAAAAATTATTGAATTTTTTTGAATATTACTTTTATAGTTACACACCTGGCCGGACCATCAATAAATACGGAGAGATGCAAAATCCGAGGGAAACTGTTGGTAGGGGGACCAAGCGAATTTATCGGGAAGCATTGAATTTGTGGTGAAGCGTTCCGTTTTTGCCGTGGATTCAGCTAGGACTACCGACAGCTGACGAAGCCTTTGTATGAAATGTGAAGTATTAATTTGGAGAATTGCCTATGGGTGAACTTGTAAGCTGGGGAGCTGAACTTTATTAAAAATGCTGTTACTTATATTAAAAGTACTGCTGTGTATCTCTTAGTGTATTTTCAGAAGTGCTGCATTTATTCCTGTTGTGCTGCTAATCTGTCCAAGTTTTGCTACCTGTTTTTTGTCTTGTCCTGAATAATTGTGAATAAAGCGTCATTCTCCACTATCCTCCGAGTTGGACCTAATTCACCGTATACCTACATGACAAGAAATTTTCATAACAATATGCTTAAGATAGTATTAGAGTATAATTTTGAGGAGTGGCTGCCGAGTCGTCGTGATCACAAAGTAAAGGGGTTGACCTTGTTTCAATCGAATCGTGGTTAGAATCCTGATGTATTTATATATCCGTCGTGCATTGGAATTGATGCACGTCAAATTTGATGGGGGTTGAATTCCCCAAGTTTAGATTGTGTGAAAGTTAGGAGAGTTTAATTGCACAGCAGGTGTCATCCTCATCACTTGACCAGTATTCCTAATTACGAAGATCACCAGCAACAACTTTCTGCGAGATTCTAATTGAATATCAATTTGAAAAAAAAAAAAAAAAAAAAAAAATACCTGACGAATTCTTTGAGACAACATTCTAAAAATTGCCCTTTGTTTACTACATTTCCTAAAATAATTAATTTCTTAATGTATCACTAATTATGCATTATTTAAAAAACAACATATTATTCAATTTCATTGCTATTTATGTAGAATGTGGGATGATGAGATTGTTCATCCCGAATCTACGATGGTTTGCTCTTACGCAAAGGGCTGGTTGTCTAGGGGGGGGTAATTCCATTACCGGACTCTAATATGATTTCGTAGGAATTGAATGATAAGACCCAACTTGTTTTACTTCGTTTAGTATTTGGAGAGAGGAAAATATTTACACATTGGACTATATACAGGTTATCTCTATGAGGAGTAAACAGTTCTTCCGAGACGGATAGATGGCAATCTAATTAGTCTTATCCCATATCGGCGATGGGTGCTGGAACGCGCTGGGGCGTTTGGAGTTTACTTCCGAGGCGGGTAATCCAGAGAAGAGAAGCGAAAAAGTGAGGGAAAGAGAGCGAGAACGAAGTGTCACCCAGTTTTTGTTCTGGAATAGGTGGCGCTACATGAGCTTATCATATGACTCTGATTCGTGGTGCCATCTATCGAGTATCGGAGGAACTGGTTTTACAGTGCATTGGAAAATGAAATTAATTGTTTAATAATTAGCTGGAAAATCCCACATTTATATCTCTCCGAAGGAAAATGGAAGAATTCCACTAACAAATTAATTAATTGCTAATTAGAAGAAATGTTTTGTTGGCTTCAATACCCGCGTCAAAACAGCTCAAACTAAAATATTGATAATTTGACATTATGCTCGAGGACATTTTTCTTGACTTTTCAAGAAATTGAAAGGCTGCCGAATCCCCTATCAGTTATTTCACTTATTTGTACTCTAATTAGATTATTTCAATTGATCGATATGGAAATATGCTGTCAAATTATCAACCATGATTTATAACTTCTAATGTAGTTTGAAAAAAAATTACAAATTGTTGCCACATGATACGTGAAAATGAAGAACCTTCTTTGAATGATAAATATAAAGAAAATATTTTAGCACATAATTTTTCTATTTTTCAAATTGATTTTCTTATGAATTGTGGATATTAGAAGATGGATTCTAACTAAATATAATCAATAATTTATAATCAGTTAATTAAAATGGAGTGGATAAAAAATGGTAGAAATTTCTTTAGAATATCAAGATTATTAGAATGAATTTAGAAAAATTAGAACGCATAGAATAGAGTACATATATATCTTTTAAATTTGCAAAGAATTTGGAGAAATGGAGAAAATAATAGAATTGATGATTATTTTGGAGAAATTAATTTTTGTTTGATTTCCTACTTACCAATACGTTATTCTGAGTATAGTCTAAAAATTTTTTATTAATATCTGTTATATAAAGATAAACTATAACATTTTTCCTATTAAAAAAAGTTATATATATATATATATGCAAGAAGTTTTTTAGATGTATAACATCATAAGATAATTTTTATACATATTAACTATGTTTTACATATATAAAAAATTTTTAGAAATATCTGTATGTAAAAATAATGGAAGGCATTTAAAATGAAAACAGTTATAAAATTTGAGAACGAGAAAAAAAAATCCCGAATAAATAAATTCCAATTTAGGAGTGTGAGAGAATTTTACAGTTTTTGAATCTATAAATTATCAAATTATTAAATGTTAATATCTTTACCAAATTTGACTTCTTTTCGATTCATTGATTTGCAGATTATTAAAACGTATAGTGACAAAGGAATTATGTTTTATAAGAATAAAATTTTCGGTTGAATATGGTATATTGAAAGTACAATTTCTGAGGATTGTTAGTTCAATAACGAACAAAAAATCTCGAAATTTTATGTTATTATTAATTGATAACATAACTTTAAATATTAAAATAATTTGCAAATAATGAAATAAAATACTCGGCAAAAATCATAAAATTATCAGTTTTGTTTCATTTTTTTCCTTTAGATAAGCGCAAAAAATAATAATGAGCTTATTTAATTTTACAATACCTACATATTATATAGCTTAGAAAGGCTGATAATTAAAAGAATAATTCTTTGTTAAATTTATCTAGTGTTTTATTTTATTCATAGATGGCAGCAGAGGAGTATTCCCTAGGATTGCATTTGCATTGAGTGAACCACGAACTAATCGAGAATTACGTTTCCAGGTGGACAAACATCCATCTAGGATTTGAATGCAAGTTTTCAAACACGTTAACATCCGCATTTTAGTAACTTATAACTTTGTTTGGTCGTCAAATGAAGAAACCTTTCCTAAATACTCATTTTTTTCTATTTTAAAACTTATGAATTTTTAAATCCGTCAGTAATTACATATTCTATACTTCAGGATATGTTATTGTTGTATTCTAATCTTTCGGTAGGAATGCTGCGTATAAGCGCATTTTCTTTAATAAAAATAATGCGTTCATGTTGTTCACTATTTGCAGACTGCTGTTGTTATAACAGGATTTCCTCCAACATTATGTTTAAACAACAAAGAATCATCCATAGATTCCGCCCGTACTAGAATAAAAAAGAATCCAAATGAAGAAAAAGTCTGGGATTAAATAATTTACTGCTAATAGTTGTTAAACAATAAGAATTAAATAATTCATCGATTATATCATTCAATGTTTTCATTCAAAATGCTATAAGATAAACTTTATTTTCTGAGCGATATTGAAGAGAAGATTATGGTCTTTACATTATTTAAAAAAGCGATATAAAAGAAAATGATTTCAATGAATTTATTTTGCAGTTGTCTCGCCTCTTAAATTGCTAAGTTTATAATCGTAATTAATTTGTTTATAATAAAAATTGTAACATTTCTTTTTTGCAGTTTTGCATGTCTCGAGATTAAATATATTCCAACTGAATTAGTTTTGTTGTAATTATTACAATAACTTAAGGTTCAAGATAACGCATGCGTGTATGCAATGAGGAAAATTGAATTAATGGTCAATCTGCAGAAACGCATGCTTTTCCATTTTTATCAGAATTCCTTACTGTTTAACTTCCCAGATGGCAGCACCAAATAAAATGTTTCAGAATTAAATATTATGGGATTCTCTTTCTCTCTCTCTCTTTTTTAACAATCGTTATTTAATAATAGACTCTATATACCTGCTTTTCTTAAAAAGAAATTTAATATTTATTATATAGTCGATTTTGTATATAATTCATTATTCGAGGAAAAATTTATTATTTTTCTTGATCTCATAAATTATGTAAATAAAGATTCATATATAGCAATATCAAACTAAAATTTTTATAATAGAATTATTTACTTCAAACGCAATACAAAGCCAATATTATTATCATTTAAATACATGGTTGGCTCTACACTTTTATATAAATCTATGTATGAATATCAGCCATGCGAAAACAAAGCAATAAATATTATAAATACATTTTCCACAAGATTTTTTTGTCAAATATTATTTATTAAGAAATCATGGTATATAGTTCATTACTTTGTGATTGTGCAACAGGCTCAGTGAATTTTTTTAGATTTCATGGGAGCAAACTGTAAATATTATATTCCAGTTTAAATACTTTATTATAAATATTTACTCAGTGTTTCTTTGATGACGCTTTGATATTCAGAGAACTTTCATTTATAAGTAACTGAAATAAGTCTTATCTTTGTATAAATAGAGGAGCCGAGAAAATATTTGCCAAGTAGTGAAAGATGGTTGGGAGAAAATCAGCCCAATTAATACTTTTTCCAGAAAATGTGCATCCGAAAATGGCGGATTTGTTGGCTGGAGGGTCAAAAGGGTGGTAGAAAAGATGAAATAAAAACAGGCCAAATGAAAAGTAATAAACATTTTTTATTACAGCCACTTTTAATTGTCGATGTTCAAAAGACTAATAACCAACATGACCATTTCTTACAATTTTATACATATTATTTGACATCCGGTAGATGTCTGATTGGGAATTTGCAATGTCGGTTTAAGAATTAGTAGTGATATATACTGCTGAAATTCCTTTTCAAAAATGAAGTGTTATAATACAGAGAGATATTAGTTTCCTTTGCTTCGAAGAGGTCATCACATGAAAGACATATTTTAAGTGGAAGCGTGTGTAAGGTCTTACATTAACGCAAATACAATTACGATATGTATGTTTTACATTCTAAATTAAATTCCTTGCTTTCAAATCATGATGTTTATTTGTTAATTTTTAAAAGTTAATTTATGGTAATTTATGTCTTTCGCCTTAAAGTAATTAGATTAAAAATGTAAAGTTATTAATTCTAATAATTGTTGATGTATTAAAATAAACAGTTTATTCAAGAAAATTTAGATTATTTTCTGATCATGATTTCTATTAAATAGCATTTTGCAATTTTCTTTTCACTAGAATACTCTTTTTTAATAATATTAATAATAATAATAATATATATATATATTCCAAATTAAAAATAAATCACTAGGTGCTCTAATTTTCATTCATAGATGGCAGCAGGGTACGTACTCAGTGTCGCTATCTTAGAATCGAAGAGAGCGTTTTGATTTCAAAATTGTATCTATTTTAAATACGGAAATACTTTAAAAGTCAATAAAATATTTTTATGCAGTATCTAAAAGAAATTTGCTTAATATTTGTTAAAATCTCTCAGAGATAAAAAACACCAAATCAGTTCAACTTTCGATCAAAGGATGTCAGCTCTGAAAGTATTTCTTTCTCAGAAACTTTTTTGATATTCCTAAAGTTTAATTTGAAATTATTCAACTTTAAAGTATGGCAATTTTTATCACACATGACTCAAAGTTGAATTAGTTAAGCCTTCTTTGGAAAGTACGCATCTTCCAAAACCCGGAATACATAGAAGTATTTATAAATTGTATATAAAATTCAGAAGGATAGAAATTTTTTTGATAGCATTGACAGAAATAGTTGGATAATAAGTGGCATAAGAAATAAGCAGCAAAAGAGAGAAATTTTAATCCAAAACTTTTATTCGAGGGATAAATTTCAAATTATGAAATTTTCACTTTGTGTGTTTAATATGACGCAAAATGTACCAAAAAAAATTCCATTTATTGGTAATATACTCCCTACAACAAAACAATTTATGTAGAGATTCAATAAATCTGTATAACTGAGATTCAGATGCTTAAAAATTGGGGAAAAAAAAGGTAAAATTTAGGAGATTAGAAAAATGGTCGAAAATAGAGAATAGCTAGGAAATCCTGAGACGTATCACCCGTGTTTATCAAAGACAATAAAACCTGCGGGAGAGAAAAAAAATCACGAGGTCTCCTTAGAGTCATGATGCCCGTACTTACCTAAAAAAGGTAAACCCCTTAGAGGGAGCCAAAGATTGCTAGTATATCACGCGTTTACCACAGACAATAAATCTCACGGGTTGTGATTTATTAACTTCTCGAGTGAGAGAGAAGTGAGAAAGTAAAGTTTTTTGGCGCAAGAGTCAGATATGGCTATGGTGCGCCAAACAAGATTTAACCGTGGTCTAGACGAGAAGAAATTGATGAAAAGACACAAAATGGTTGACAAGCAGGGTCGAAAATAGAGAAGGATCGCTAGGGTAAGCCGGGGGCACGTCACCCGTGTTTACCAAAGACAGTAAACCCTATGGGAAAGAAAAAGATCACTAGGATGCTTCTGGGTCATGATGCTCGTACTTACTTAAATTATTAACTTCACATCGCTAAGCAACAAGAGGGCTATTGGTAATGGACCTCGTAATTTTGAGTTTAGTTTAGTTTAGTTTTAGTTAACGTCGCACTAGAAGCAACACGAGGGATATTGGCGACGGACCTCGTAATTTTGAACCACGATTAAGTGTCGAGGACGACACCTGAGCTGGCACCCTCTCTCCTAACATCCACACTACGCCAACGGGAGGACTTTGGGCCCGACAGATTTAACGTGCATCAGCCCCGGCTACACGGCGGGTCTTTGGCGGCCAAGGATCGAACCCGCGACTGAACGAAAACCACCGGTCGCGAGTCCACAACCTTGCCCACTAGGCTACCGCGACCCCCTCGTAATTTTGAACCACGGTCATCTGGCGAGAACGACACTAGAGTTGGGTCCTCCATTTCCTAACTTCCACTCCACTTGAACCCTTTCGGGACGAACGTACCATATATGCATCACTCGTGATCGTCGTTTCAGCTGAACGTACCAAATATGCATCAAGGGTGAATGAGCTCAGGGGCCGAACGATGCGTATTAGCGTTCTAAGGTGGAACGTTTCTAAACATCTCGAGATGGCACCCTGTGTCCATTACTTCTGAACTGAATATAGTTTCAGGATCCTGATTTTCAATGAGCTCATAGTCTGCCTTACTTTAGTAGTTTGTACATCAGTTGCTAAGAATTAGGATGGAAACATAATTTAAGTTTTCTTTAAATTTCTACGTGGTGTACGCATTTGCGTTTCTAGTTTCTTTCCGAATGCTATTCTTATTAGTTTTTGCTTCTAAATTTATAATTTTTTTTCTTTTTAAAGTTTTACCATCAGTACTGTTGCTTTATGAGTGCTTTCGGATATATTTCTTTTACTTCCCTTTTTATTTTGAAAAGCCTTGACTCCTGTTTATAATTGCGAGAAAGCGTTGTTAATGAGAAGAATATACTCACAGGATCGACGATACAATTAATAATGTGTAATTCATTTCCTAAAAGGTTTGAAAAGAAAATTTCTAGTAAATCTGCTCCGGACATTTTGTCAGAGACGGACAAAACAGGACTTAACGTTTCTCCACACTTCAAAAATTACTACATTCGAACTTCATTTAAGTTTTGTTACATCTTGTAAATAGTCTTTCTTTTATGCTTTTTTTTTTAAATTAATTTTAAAGTTTATTGATGTATTTTGACCATAAAACTAAGGAATAATTTCAATAGCGCTTCTGAAAATTATTTCTCAAAGTAAGCTCTTCTTTAAACACATTTTTTTGTGAATTTGAAGGGAAAAGATTATTAAAAATGTTAATTTCAAAATATATAACAGCATAAGTAATCATCTAAAATTTCACCAAAAATTACAACATTAGGACGAAAATCTTTTTTATCCCCCCCCCCCCCCAAAGGTTAGGCTTAGCGACGCAAAACCATCACCGGCCCGTACGACAGTCCTTTCCGATTCTCCTCCATCCCCAGGTAACATCTTTCGCGAAGGTGTGCAGTCCCGGAAAATTTAAGTCTCTATAGACTTAAGGTGCATCAGCCCCGTCTACACGGCGGGTCTCTTATGGTATCAAGGCTCGAGTCCGCGATTGGATGAAAACCGCAAGCTATGAGTCCGCGACCATGACCACTAAGTTAACGTAGCTCTCTCACGGGGAAAAAACGGATAATTAGAATACTTAAAGATCAGGATTATTTTGCTAAATGAACGCAAGGTCCAGTGTGATGCATTATTTCGAATACTAATTAATATTTAGTAACATTTCTTTGTTCTGGATGTTTATTTCGATGGGGGTTTCTTTTATTTCAGCAGAAATCCATTGTGTGAGTGAGTGAATGAAGTAAAGTTTAATGGCGCAAGAGCCAAATTTGGTGATGCTGCAGTAAACAAGATAAATCTGTAGTTTTGACGCTTAAAAGGTTTGAGGGTGAGTGAGTGAGTGAAAATGAAGGTTATTGGTGCAAGAGCCAGATGTGGCTATGCTGCGGTAAAGAAGATGCAACTGTGGTCTTGATAGTATGATGAAAGGCAAAAATTGATAAAAGAGAAAAATTAGTTGACAAAAAGGAGGGTCGAAAGTAGAAAATGATCGCTAGGGTATCACGGGGGTGCGTCAGCCGTGTTTACCAAAGACAATAAACCCCATGTGAAAGAAAAAGATCGCAAGGGTGAGTGAGTGAGTGAATGCAAAGTTTATTGGCTCAAGAGCCATATATGGCTATACTGCGCCAAACAAGATTGAACTGTGGTCTAGACGTGAAGTTGAAAAAAAAGGTAAAAATGGTTGACAAGAAGGAGGGTCGAAAGAAGAGAAGGATCGCTAGTGTATCCTGGGAATGCGTCAGTCGTGTTTACCAAAGACAGTAAACCCCATGGGAAAGAAAAAGATCGCTAAGGTGCCTCGGGGTCATGATTTCCGCACTTACGAAAAGAAGGCAAGTCCCTGAGATTCCCCTGATATAATCCCCAGGGACAGGGTGCCCGGCTATACCCCCAGACACTAGGTATCCATTTTAGTCGCCTCTTACAACATGCATGAGCTACATTGGCAAGCAGAAATCCATTCCAGGGAATTCCAGAAAATATGGAATAAATGAAAGGAACAAGATCATTTAAAATTTTCAGTAAATTATTTTCTTTACATTTGTGTATCGGCACAAAAAGTTGACATCTTCTTGAATGTTACACTATATTTTAGCATGTTAAAACAACATTATGACGAGTCTATCTGGAGAGAAAGATCTAAATTCTTAAGCTGTTAACTGAAACATATAAAAATAGTTGTGATTTCTGCTCTAATTCTGAGTTGTATGGTGTTGGTTATTGTTACAAACTCAATGAGTATTTTTTAAATCTAATTGATTAACCACAAATTTTGAAAACTTCTTACTCTTATAAAACATAAAAAGGAAAGGGTTGATTTCTCAATTACTCACAAAAACTTTTTCCTCAACCTCTCATGAAAAAAGCGTTCCGAATCTACGTTCCTACTGATCCGATACGATGTACTACGAATTTCTTGTAGCTTTAGCTTCTTGATTTTCCCGCAGTCCCGTTCTTACAGATAAGTGAACAAACATTGCATGGATGGCCTAACATTACTTTTACATATTCATAAATTTTTGTTCCCTGCAATTTAATTTTTTTCATGCAAGCAATTTCAACTTAAATTTTTAATTACATTATTGTAATTCGAGAAAATATGATGTGATATCACACTGAGAAGCCCTACGAGGACTATTGGTGATAGATCTCGTAAATTTAAACTTTGTTTAAGTAATAAAGATGATACCCTCAGCTAACACCTCCCTCCTCAAGCTGCCTCACCACACCACTGGGAGGATTATGGTTAGTTTAGTTTAGTTTAATAAAACGTTTTTATGTATTTCACTTGGTGTGTGTGTCATCAAATTTTCGATCGTTAATTTAACCAACTTCCCATCAAGCTAGAACTCTGAAACTTTGGGAATCGTTTTTACTCGCCTAACAATGCAATATTTAGACATTTGTTACAAGTTTTAACTAATATTTTCTTTAATAATGCAATTTAACTCAACCACTTGGTGCGATTTCAAAAATTGGCACCAAACTTTGCGATTTCTTTTGGCTAAACGTAAAGTCCGTAAAACGGACCAGGATAGCCACATTTGGCAAAATACTGCCAAATAATTCTTGTCACCAAGGATGGTTGGGTTAAACTGCATTCCAACCATTTAATTTACCGGATGAATTAACTCATTTTAATTAGTTTTAACGTTTTTATGTATTTCACTTGTTGTGTGTCCGTCTGTGTGTCATCAAATTTTCTATCATTAATTTAACCAACTTCCTATCAAGATAGAGATCTGAAATTTTGGGTACCGTTCTTACTTGCCTAATAATGAAATATTTAGATATTTGCGATCAGTTTTAACTAATGTTTCAATAATTTTCTTTAATAAATTTTGCCGGCATATAAAAACGTTGGTTTTTATCTCGAATTATTATTTTTATTAACGTCGCCTCAGAAACAACACGGGGACTATTCGCGACGGACCTCGTAATTTTGAACCTCGCTCAAGTGAAGAGGACGACACCTGATCTGGCATCCCCTCTCCTAACATCCACACCACGCCAATGGGAGGACTTTGGGCCCCGAACAGATTTAACGTGTATCAGCCCCGGCTACACGGCGGGTCTTTGGCGGCCAAGGATCGAACCCGCGACTGAACGAATACCGCCGTCCGCAGGTCCGCGACCTTGACCACTAGGCTACCGCGGCCCCTCTTACTATCCCAACTGCGCCTGAGCAGAAATTCATTTTGTAAACGAAAAAATTGTGTCTAAAAATTGGCAATTAAACGCGAAGTAGATCTTGCTGTGGACCAAAAATTTGAAAGTAATTTTACGTTATTATCAACGTCAAAGTGACATATTTTGGCTTGGTTTGTCCCATGATGCTATGATTTCATAAAGCTATTTTCAAAATTACTTGTCCCATTTCTTCCCAAAAAGAGAAACAAAAAGAAATTTCAGTAAAAGAGTTTAATACATTGTAAATAACAAGTGTACAAAAAAGAATAGTTTCATATTTAAAGAAATTTTTTTAACAATAAACAGTAGATATAAGTTTTAAAATGACATCTAACATTGAAGAAAAAATTCTTTGAGTTCAGGCGGCGCCCCACACGATCTCCATAAAATTGGAATCCAAATGTTGACAGGCAATGTGTCTCTGCCATTTTACACAAACTCACAAGCGTTCACCAGATTACGTAACATCGAGTGTTTGGATTCATATAAGCATTATTCACAGTAAAATGTTCATATCTAACAATCGTCGATATCGATTCTTTGCATCGTAAATTAACTGTGCGGCACTATTGAAAGAAGTGCATGTCCAGACAAACCATGAACACCTTTCTCTTCCCGACAAGTTACATAATCATTATAGCTTCAAGTTTCTAAATCTTGAAATTCTTTACTGTGAAAATAATGTGTCGGTAAATGTTAAAAATAGATAGTTAAACGGATACGACTCATAACACTATTATCGCCAAAAAAAAAAAAAAAAACTCAGCCAAACTGGCGATACATCGATTCCAGATAGTTGCCAAGTCAAAAAGTGCCAAGCCATACGATTATATTGAAAAAACTATCGAAACTTATGGAAACTGAAATTGATTCTCAGAATCTTAGTTTTCGATTTCGTGGCTTTGTTTTCAGATAAAAAAATCAAGTCAGTGAATCTTGGTGGAATGTAATGGTGAGAGAGCCTAACGAGGCTATGCTTTACAATGTGGGCATCCGTCAATACAACAGACGGTAAACCCTTTGGGAAAGAACGATCACTAGGGAGCATCGGGGTTATGTTTCTCGTACTTACCTAAACGAGACAAGCCTCTGTGTGTGTGGGGAGGGGGTAAGAGATTCGAAACAAAACTTCAAATCATATGCGAAACAATGAAGGATTAAAAATGTTCCAAGAGTATATGGCATTAGATGAATTTACAAAGATAAAAGAACATAAAAAAAAGAAACTATTCTTAGAAAAAGCTTCTATACGAATATCTGGATCTTGTACTTTTTGACCAATTTATCCTCCACAATTCACGTAATACATTCATGCAATATCCCCATAAAAAGGAGATATTATATTAAAAAGGGTAACTAATTCTCAAAATGGATTGACCACAGTAGTGTTTTTACGTCAATCATTAATTGAAGGATGAACTTGATGGGTACAAGTCCTTTATCTAAAAACGCATGACAGGGAGTTAAAAACCAAATAGGATTAAAATACATTTAAAAATTTCTTGGAACTTTAAAACTACGTCAGAGACCCCTTTTGAGAATGATTAAAATTTTAGACAAGCGGAGAAAGTAAAACTACGTCTGGAATTTTTAAAAATTCTGTTCCATTCTGCTCTTCAGCAAACACTTAAAATTATTAAAAATGGATAAAAACTAATGAAAGGTACTGTCTTTGAAAAATCTTGTCACTAAATAATCGTACTAAATCTATCACTTAAGATACATTGTCATGCATTAAAATATTCACGAATGCTAAAAAATCAACTAATGATCTTTACAGATACTTTGAAGAACTTTCATTCTTGATAAAATCAACAATAAATACCGTCGCAACATACACTACGTATTTGAAGCATTCGGTTTTACAATAATAACAAACATGGTCACGTTTACCGTAGAAAATTAACTCTTCTTCCTCTTTTGAACATTCAGGTAAGTTGTGGTTTCCTTCTGCGTTTGTATCCGAGATATGGAAGCCTGAAGCACCTCTGATATTAGAGGAGTCTCTTTCTTCTTTCTTCTTGCGTTTCTTTGAAACTTTACAAGTGGAAGCTTTTGGGAAAGTATTCTCGAGGGGCGAAATTTCGTGTCTAGATGTAACGTGCGATGTCGATGGAGCGGAAGGATTATTGTCACACGGCGAAGTGTCTGAACGAGAGATACCTTGCGACGAAGAAATTTCGGGGGATATATCAGAAGTGGGAGATGACATTGAAGTCTGGGGAGAAAATCTATTGATTATGGATTTTATATTCAGAGATTTAACAGCACGCATTAGGGAGTTTTTGGATAAACCGTCGTGATGAGATCCTTTGGAAATTACAGGTAAGGGTTGCTCCGGTGAAGTTTCGGCACCTTCTGCAACTTGAGTTTGGGCAGAAGCAGCAAGAGACATTTCGGTTGAAATTGCAACATCTGTACGAGTGCGATTCGGAACAGACAGGGAACGTTTGTATAAATTTTCAGTAACTTGACTTCTTTTTGGTGGATGATATGTAGGACGTATAACATAAAGATTAGATAGACCTTGACCTAATGGATGCCTTCGAGGTGGAAATTGGTACTGTTTGGCGATTAGAGATCCATTAGCAGATCGAGAAAGGGAGTTTTTGAATGAAATTTCTTCATCTTGACATCTTCTAGGCAACCCAGATGGATGTTCATGGGATGATGATGGATGTATATTTAAATTCGATTTGCTGCCTTTGTTATTCCTGGAAATAACACGGGTGTCTTGAGAATTAAAGAGGTTACTTTGGGAAGATTTTTTACTTTCAATCTTTAGTTTTAGAAACGTTTTCGGAACGTTACGCAATAAGTTATCAAATCCCTGGTTCAATTGTCGTAAAACAGGAGCCTGAGTTCCGTAAAAAAGATTAATTTCAAAACGCGAAATCGAATACGGATTGTTATAAAAAGCGATGACCTTGCATCGAGCCAGACGATGAAGAACGGACTTTTTTTCTTCGCCACTCTGTATCAAGATGTCTATAATTTGCAATCTATTTTTTGCTATTCTATCTTTGCTCAATTGTAAAATAAGTGTATTTAGATGATGAGAATATGCCTGTAAAGGATTCGAGCCTTCCAATTCTGTTACATCCAAAAATTTCTGGTGGAAAGCTGCAATTGCACATTTGCAGAGAGTTTCAAATATTCTGTAACATTCTCCCTTTTCGTAGCAAAACGATACGACGTAACCCATAAAAGCGTGCATCAAATAAAAATTTAAGAATTTAGAATCAATGGCTATTTCTAAGCACACAGGCATAATTTTACACAGAAGATCCTTTTTAGATTTTAGGATCAAAGGATCGCTGAATATTTGTTTTATTATATCATTGTACTGCGGCTCAAATGTTGCGAAAAAGTGCTTTAAGGTAGTACTGATAGTTTCAAGGAATTGAGACTTTTTCATTATTCTGAAATATACCTCTAGCGGCCGAGGAACTTCATGAAATTCTAAGCATTTTAAAAGCAAACAGGGAGTTACAGTTGAGAATTCATATTCCATACTTTTGGAGCGACTCTGTGCCATTTGTGTAAAGTCAGAAATGGTAAAATGACTGACTGGATGATTTTGGGGAATATAGAGCAACAAAGTCTTTATCCCAAGAACTGGTAAAATAAAGCTGTTTTCTTCCAAGTAGGTGTTTTTAATATTTTTTTATTTCACTTCATTTCGTTTCATTGACCGAGTTCACCACTTATAGAACTAAAAATTAGTTCAAGTGTCGTTGAAAATTTCAAGAATCCATTGATGATTTTCGATAAATTAAATAATTCTTAGTTTATATTAAAGTCGCTCTTAAAAACAATAGAAGAGCTATTGGTGATAGACTTCGTAATTTTGAACATTGGTTCAGTGACGATGACGATACTTGAGAAGGAATCACACACGCAAGATTTGGAGCTTCGACAGATTTAATGTGCATCAGCCCAACAACATGGCAAGTCTTTAGTGGCATCAGGACTTGAACTCACGACTCGATGGAAAAATTATCGGGAGTGAGCTCTCTATGACCTACCAGAGCCATGTTAAGGAATCCATTAGATTTACCCTCCGATTCTTGAACCTTAATAATAAAACATCGATCAATAACTCCCGAGTCTAACATTGAAAACATTTTTTTTGCAAAATTTTTTTTTATTCATCAACATAACACCTTTTGTTAATCACCTTTTAGGGTGATACAATCGTTCCAACGCTTTTCCAAATCTTTCTTTTTTTCTTTTTTTTTTTTCGCAAGAAATCTTTTTTGTTGCGAGTAAATAGCGATAAACAGGTTTCTGAATCATCGACTCGTTGCTGTTTTTGTTCCATCGAAAGCAATCGCGGCACCCACTTGGAAAAAACCTCTTTCACTTCACTTCAAAAAACCTTTTTCAGTAAATACACTTCCATATGATATCTGTGTCATCTCAGCAATCTCACGGAGCTTCACTTTACGATCTTTCATTATAATTTTTGTCACTTCACTCACATTTTCCGGTGTAACGGCTTCCACAGGTCTACCCGAGCGTTCCGCGTCATTTGTGTCGGTACGACCACGTTTAAACTCGGCAAACCACCGACAAATCGTTGCTTTTGATGGACAAGAGTCCGGGTAACATTTTTCAATCCATTGTTTCGCTTGCACGGTGTTTTTACCCATTTAAAATCAATGTTTTATCAGAACACGAAACTCGGTTTTTTCCATTTTTTAAACAAACTACAAAACGACTTTACTCCAACCTCGATAACTCAGCTGTTTCTGGTCCGATCGACTTAAAATTTTGACACGTTTCAAGCAAAGGTTAGTACTCTAGAATGATCTGGTTACTGGTTTACTACGAGCGCCATCTCTGGGTTAGTCTCGGGAGTTATTGATCGATGTGTTATTACCTCCACTTTTTAATTTTGCATTCGAAATACTGATTGCATATGACAACGTAAAACGCTCTAATTCTAGTGCTAAGACTGCTGGAATTGAAGTTAAAGTAATCGATTGACTAATTATATATATATATGACATAGGACAATACTCTTTGTTGTTCTATATTTCATAAATCAACCAATCAATGGTTGGACTAAGAACCTTGGCCGCAGAAGCCTTATGGTCTTGTTCGTAGATTCGCGACTGGCAGTGTTTCTGTCAAGTCGTTGCTTCGAACCCTGCAACCACTAAAGACTCGTCGTGAAAAGGATTTAAGCACGTTACATCTGGTCGAGGTCCTAAGTCCTTCCGTTGGCATGCTGTAGAAGCTTATAGAGGGAGCTGCCTGCTCAGATGTCGTCCTCGTCACATGAACGAATTTCAAAATTACGAGATCCGTTGCCAGTGGGTCTCGCTTCTAAGTTAAACTTCAATAAGCAATCAATAAATCAAAAAAAAAAATTCCTTGAATTCTGTTACTATTGTTGTGGCCGCGGTATCCTAGTGATCATGGTTGAGGACTCGTGGCCGGCGGTTTTCGTCGAATCGTGGGTTCCAACCTTGGTGTCGCTAAAGACCCGCGGTGTAGCCGGGGCTGATGTACGTCAAATCTGTCGTGGATCAAAGCCCTCCCGTTGACGGGGGAAAGGGAGGTGCCAGCTCGGGTGTCGTCCTCGTCACTTGACAGTGGTTCAAAATTACGAGGTCCATCGGCAATAGCCCTCGTGTTGCTTCTAGTGCTACGTTAATAAAAAACTTAAAACAACTTGTCAAATATGCAATACATTTAACTGTGTGTTAATGGAATAATATACAACTAGAAATGCAAGACTGAAAATTGCCGATATATGTTTCAACGTGAAATTTATCGTCAATCATTTTTTTTTTTTTTTTGTAGAGTTATTTTTTTTTGAACATAAAAATATGCTGGGGGAAGAAATTTCATTCAGAAAATACAGTGTTTCGAATATAATTTTGTAAAAATTGTTTGATGTCGTGATTCAGTTTCCCACAATTTTTGCGTTTACGATTAATTTTTAACATTTTCTAAACAATACCATTGTCAAAAAATATTTTAAAAGTGTCTATTTTACCTATGAGCAATGATTATTGCATAACTATATTTTAATAAATAATTAATTTGCGTGATAACTTTACAAATACTAATAAAATATATTAATAACTACAAGATTACTATTGTTAAATGTGGCCGCGGTAGCCTAGTGGTCATGGTTTCGGACTCTTGCCCGGCGGTTTTCGTTGAGTCGTGGGTTCGAGCCTTGGCCACTGAAGACCCGCCGTGTAGCCGGGACTGATACACGTTAAATCTGTCGGGGTCCAAAGTCCTCCAGTTGGTGTGGTGTGGAAGTTTTGAGAGGGGGTGCCAGCTCAGGTATAGTCCTCGTCACTTAACCGTGGCTCAAAATTACGAGATCCGTCGCCAATAGCCCTCGTGTTTCTTCTAGTGTGATGAAAATAAAACCAAACCAATCTCACTAGTCTAAAACCATATAGTGCAAAATAGACAAAGAATTTTTTAGTAATCCAATTCTTTGAAAGATTATTGTATTATAGCCTTATGACACTAAACACCCGTTTTGAAGCGGAGCTGATGCACGTTTAATCTGTCGAGCTCCAAGCCTTCCCGTTGGCGTGGTGTAGAGCTGTATCACCTCAGGTGTCATCCTCGCTACCTCTCCCTCCAGGACTTACCATTTTTAGGTAAGCACGGAAATCATTACCCAAAGATACCGGGGCGATATTTCCATTCTATGAAGTTAATTATCTTAGGTAAACTAAATTTTCAAAACTAAAATATGTCTTTTCACCTGGAAATCAAATATTGCTATTTTAAGGAAACGAAACGGTTATATTTATTCTTTCTAGAAAAATGGCAACAAATAATCAGTTTCATGAATTTAGAGCTTTGAAGTACTTAACCTCCAACGGGAGCAGCCAATCGCAGTTGTTTCTCTTCACCCATCGCAAGATCAACTTTTTCCCTCATGGACCTTCAAATTTTTCAAGTACATACTCATTAATTGCTCAACAGATGGCGCCAGCTATGCTGGGCTCATCAATCAGCTCAATTCTCAAGAACTTTTCATCTCTACTCTCCAAAATTTTACCCTCTCATCCGCAAGAAATTCCTCTCCACAATGTAAATTTCCATTTTATCCAAAGGACTTAATAAATACCAGATTTGGGCTTGTGGAGCGCTCCGTGCTCCTGGCGCCCATTGAATTTCAACGCCAACGTCAACGTAGAGCTTTGAAGTAAAAACTTTGTTAAATAAAATAATACCGATTCTTATTTTTTGTTTCTTAATCTGACACATTTTGTGATGTTCATGTTATTTTTTCCACTAATATTAAACTTAAATGATTATTCAATATTATTTTATAGGTCTTTGAGATGTCTACTCAAGCTGTTATATAATCAAGAAAGTGAAAGGTGTATACTTAAGTTTAGAAATTACTGTAAGTATATATACACTTAACAACTCAACAAAATGGCAATAGAATTCAATACAAGTTTATTATTAGTAGTATTGCATACAACGTTTCAAAGTTTAAATTCTTTCAACATTCACACACGTACATAGAAGTGTTGAAAATTACATTTTTTTCCATTTTGTCAAATAAAACTGTCTTACTTCGGATCAATTACAGTTTTGTGTTAAATGTTTCTGCTTCACTTTTTGATTCATGAATATGTTTAATATATTTACACAATGAATTTAACTAAACTAAATGAGTATATATTATATTTCTCAGTTTGTTTTATATATGGTTTGTTCCTATATGTTTTGAAGATTCACTCTATTTTTTTTTGCTTTTAAAAAGATTAAGAATTTTTTTAAAAAAAGATTACATAAACTTCAAATGGCTCCGACTCATTTATTTTAATTCTTTATTTCAAACAATCCCCTCATCACTTTATGTATACAATTTAACTAAAGTTGAAAAATTGCCAGTTCCTGTAAAATAAAATGCATAACCAGTTCTTTTCTATTTAATAACACTTTGGAAACCTTTAGATGCAAATAAGATATTTGTTTTTAAAACGCTATTAAATTTCCTCTGATGAAATTTAACTTTTTTTACGTATTATACAAAAAGAAAATTGTAAAAACTGCATTATTCCTAAATGAAAAAATTGGCCATGGTAGCCTAGTAGTCATGGTCGTGGACTGCGGCCGGAGGTTTTCGCAAGTCTTGAGTTCGAGCCTGGATGCCGCGAAAGACCCGCCGTGTAACGGGGGCTGATGCACGTTAAATCTGTCTAGACTCAAAGTCTCCCGCTGGCCTGGTATGGAAGTTAAGAAAGGGGTGTGCTTGCTCAGGTGTCGTCCTCGTCACTTGACTGAGATTCAAAATTACGAGGTCCGTCACAAAAAGCCCTCGTGTTGTTTCTAGAGCGACATTGAAAAACCTACCAAACCAAAATGAAAACTCTCACTTGACCGAGGTCCAAAAATACAAGGACCGTTGCCAATAGCTCTCAAGTTGCTTCTAGTGTGACGTTGATAAAACCAATTAACCTAAATGAAAGCAGTTGTTTTAAATGAAAACATTCTGATTCCAATACTTTACACTACGTATAATTATCTACTAACGCAACTCGGACTCACTGATACGAAAAACAATATATGAGAGAAGGATAGGGTGTCCAAAAGTGCATTCGATTAAAGACAGATGGTGTTGCTAAGTCAAGTTTGTGTTACCATTATGTGTGTTCTTTCATCTGTGAAGACTGTCCTCGCTCAATATTAAAGAATATGACTCGAAATTGGAACACTTTTTCCGATAAAAAAAAGCGCTCGGACACGAATTGTATATATTCTGACTTCACTATCCTTTATAGAACAGAATATTTTATATGTTACTTATTTCTATCGGAATCAGTTCATTTTTTTTCTGGTGTGAAATGTACTCTATGTTTCGTTTATTACACTGAAATGCTAAATGACCTTCAAAACTACGTATTCATATGAAAAAGGACATATTTTGTGGAATGTTCCTAAATTTTAAGAATACCGCATCATAAACGAACACATATGTTAGAAATTAGTAAGCTTATATCGAAACTGGAACAATGTTATGCTTTGAAATGTGTTCGAAGTTTTGATCAGGTTCTTTGACATTAGGCGAAGGCAACCTTAGTAAAGTCAAAACAAATGTGACACTGGTTCCTGCGACAATTTTGTTTGGTAGCCATTTGATGCGAAATCAAAATTTGATGGTAATCGTGGCGCGTTTTCTCCATTGAGAGACCGGATTCAACATTACACATCAGAAATCAAGAACAATCAGAGCAATGGATTGCTTCCAGAGAATCTGCTTTAAAGAAAGTGAAGACGGCCTCATATACCGGATTATTATGGTGACATTTTTTGGGGATACGAAGGTTTTCATGCTGATGGATTTCTTGCAAAAGAAAAAACGACCAATAAACAATACTTCAATGAATTACCCCACTTCAATATCCCATTCGGAACATGGAGTCAAATATCATCATTTCTTTGACGATTTTATACTTTCGTTGTGAAATTTATTTAAAAGAGGCAACGATGCCAGCTTTGCCTATTGTTCCATCTTAAACTCACACAATACACTTAAGGTATCCACCTACCTTTAAAACGGGATTTTCGGTCAAAAAGTCGATTTTTTTTTTATTTACGATCTATTATTAAAGCCTTATTTCTTAGCTTTCTAGAACAGTTTCAATTTTGTTTCTATCTTACATAGAACTTGAGTTATAAAGATTTTAATAATAATCTGTGTCAAATTTTAGAACTGGAAGTAGCATTTTGCTACCGAAAATGGAACTTTAATGATTATTTTTCGTTGATATTTTACGTAATATCGCCATCAAAATATTTTCCAACATGCAAGATGAATTTCCTAAGACCCAAAATGCAAATGAATATTTTTATGGTGTAATATGATAAAGAAGCTCTTGTTTGTTTGAAAACTGTGAAATTAGGTGTAAAGGATGCAATTATATAATTTAACAAAGGACATCAAGGCTGCTTAAAAGTCTTGAATAAGCGGAACATTGAAAATCCGGGCTACTTCACTATAAAGGGATACAAAAAGTTGGATTACAATCGAATCAGGGAATTGAAGCGTTATACAACACCTGTTACATATAAGCGTAGAAAAGTATTTTAATTTTTTATTTTGATTGTATTTTAATTTTTTATTTTGATTGTATTTTAAGTTTTTAGTCATATCTTATAATATAATGCACATTAAAAATTATTTTTTTCAATTATTTAAAAAACTCTCTTCTTCGAAGGTAGGCGGATACCTTAAATGAAGTGGGACTTACTCTGTGGAATTGGTATAAAAATGTTATATATTGAGATGAGATTAATTTAGAGTTTGATATTGAGATAAATACTTTACATTACTTGTTTTATATTCTAATATATCATCTTTGTGGCATGACCAAATACATCTTTTCTCCCAATGAGATCCTTTTTGAATCTTGGACTTTACATACGTACAAAAAGATTTTATAAGGCATTACTATATTGCCACGGCCTCCTCTTCAGTACGATTCTTCTGGCGTACTGATGGGGTGCTTTTGGGAGCTATATGCAACATACGGGTACTTTTTGAACCTCCCTTGTAAATACTATTGGAATTTTATTAATTATGGATTAAAATGTGTAAAATGAAATGAAAAAAAAAAAGAAAAAGAAAAAAAAAACATCTGATGAAGGAAGTTTTTATTCTACATATGTTTTACACAGCAAGTTTATAATGATTTCTGAATAGTAAAAAAATTACAAATCAACATATATTCGCTCCAGATGAAATTCTTAGTATCTCATTTCATATTTACAAGCCCTGATGTACTTAGGATTAAGATAATTCTCTGTAGTCGATCCATAGCTTCACTCCTTTACGTTTGCTGCAGTACATGAATTCGAAATCCGTTGGCGAGCATGGCGAGAAGTGCCGAAAAGCCAATGCAGAATAACAGCACGAAGTACCAAGAGTCTCTGCTGGCAGTCAGATTCGTGATGATGTAGCCCAATGTCCTGCCAGATTCTGTTTGTATGGCGCCACTTCCATTGGCTTTGGGAGGTAAGCGGTTAGATGCATTTTGTAAGCAAGTCATTGTGATAATAGAGGTTTACCTGAAAAAGAAAAGGAAAAATAATTGAGAACATGTTCTAAATTCACATAAAGTTACCTTTAAATTAATTTCTATTTAGAATTTAATTTATTTTCCCTACGTTTCATGTTAAGGATTCTAGTCTGAATGATAACTATTTGATACAATCAATCAAACAATCAATCAATCATTAAAGAGTTGTGTATTGTGAAGATTATAGAAATCTAATCGCTTGCAATTGAGTGATTTAACCATTTTCAAATGGTCTTATGAGTATTGTAGAATATTTTATTATGTATGGAGGCTCAGGTAAAGTTTTTGAACCCTTCTATAAAAACGTAGTGGCCGCGGTAGTCTAATGGCCATGGTTTCAGACTCGCGGCTGGCCGTTTTCGTTGACTTGTGGGTTCGAGCCTTGACCACTAAAGACCCGCCGTGTAGCCGGGGCTGATGCACGTTAAATTTGTCGGGTCAAAAGTCCTCCCGTTGGCGTGGTGTGTAAGTTAGGAGAGGTGGTGTGGTGTCGTCCTCGCCACCTAACCGTGGTTCAATATTATGAGGTCCGTCGCCAATAGCCCTCGTGTTGTTTCTATTGCGACGTTAATAAAACTAAATTAAAATCTGTAAAAGATAAGGTTTTGGTCCTCCTTCGGCTAGCTGAGTCAGTAGAGCCATAGATTAAACATGTTATTCAGCCTCGAAAGTGACATTTTTTTTGTTGTAATATATATATATATATACTTATTCTATCCATATAATTTTAAAAACAATTCCCTACATACAACTGTATAATTTTAAAAAAATAATAACTGAATATAATTAGTGTATTTATTTAAAACAAAAACAAGCAATTTTAAATGAATTTTTTCCCTTTCACATCTGTATCTTAATATGCAAATATATATATATATATATGTAAGTAATATAATATATACAATATATATATAAGTAATATATATATATATATATATGTATATATATAAGTAATATAATATATGTACATAAGCACATAAAATATATGCATGAATATATGTGTATATACAAGAAAGAGAGTATATATATGTATAATATATATATAAGTAATGTAATATATGAAATATATTTAATACAAATACATGTAAAAATTCGGTTAAATTATTTATATTTACATAAGTCATAAAAATTTACTTAATTAAGTAAAGTTTTTTTTTACAAAACCAAATAATATAAAATTATAGTCACGATAAAAAAAATTGCAAAAAAATACTATGCTCTCTTGTTCCTCAATTATAATCATCAGCCAAAAAAGTGAAGGTAAGTGATTTATTTTGCCAATTAATTTTGTTATTAAGTTTTATTTCAGAAATTAAAAATGGTGCTTTTATCAACTGAATTTATTTTTTAAAAAAAGCGAAAATTGCATTTTACAACCGCTTTTAAATAAAGATGTACGTCAGCTTCTGTTAAAAAACTGAAGCTCATATTTTGGATAAAAATTATTGGATTATTTACGCACGAAATAAAAAATGCTTACGGAAGACCATTAAATATAAATAATTGTAATTTTTTATCGGTATGATTATATGTTGTTTTATAATGGCGATTGTATACTGCATTAGACTTGCAGTGAGCCGATGTTCTTTTCCAATGTTGGTTTAGAAAACTACGGTACGTTCCTATGTATCCAGAATTGAAATCCTCTATGCACACCGAAATGGAAAAAAAAAAAAAAAAAAAAAAAAAAAAATTCTTGTAAAAATCGAAAATATCGCCGAGAGAGCGAAAATGTTGCCACGCAGGTATAAAGTGGGGAAAGTTATCCAATATAACTACTATAATGTAAAACTCCAGACACCAACGATATGGCATTACTCTGGAAATTTTATCTGAAGCTGACCCATTGTTACATTTCAGTTGTATTTTCGCATACAACTCAACAAACCAGTGATAAAAACATTTTCGAAAAAAAAAATAATAATAATAATAATTTTTAAAAAAATAAGGATAATTAATGTAAACAAAATAAAGCTATATTTGGAGATTTATCATTTGAGCGCTGCCAAATGAAAATTACCTACGTTTTTTCTGAACTAGCGGATTGCGTATAAGCCTATCCCCGTAATTAAGAACAAAAAAGGGTTCGAAAAAATATCGGCTTATATACGGAGATATAGAATTGAAGAGAGCTGCATCTTTTAAATTGCGTATATACATTGGATTTATGCCATGAGAGTAAAAGTTGTATTTACAGTTTTTCTTACGGTATATGACACTGACTTATCTCGGGATAATTATAATCTAGATTTAGGCTTAGTCATCACCTAAAGTAGCAATATGCATATATTTCGTTCTTTAGTTTAATTAACTACTGTTTCGCTCTGGTCGAGGCTTATGTTTTTGGAAATTCTGAGCCTGAGAGTGTACAAACAAATTTTGTTTAAATACAAAATACTGTTTAGTTTTTGATTTTCTACGTGCTACATTTTTAAATCCTGTAACTAATAATGTTAATTAAACTCAAAGGAAATATAGTTCCAACTAATATTTTTTTGCTAATTTCTTCCTTAATATTTTGCTCATGTTACAGATATTCTAGATTCAGATGAATTTTTACCATTTAATTAAAAGTATCATTTTTAATAATAAAATTAAATAAAATTCAAGCAATTGTTAAATCAATTCAATGAAACAAAATTTGATAATTTAGAGGAAAATGGTGTGTTGCTTCAACACATTTATTAGTATTTTAGCATTCATTTTCAAATATAACTTTGGAATGAATTGAAGGATATAAAATCCCGTTGTCATATCTTTTCTTCAATTTGTGTTTCAATAATATTAAAGAGAAAAATCCTCAGGGATTATTTTCATTCAGATTATATTCGGAATGAAATCTCTAGATTTTATTATGCTTTCTGGAATCAACTTTACCGTAAATGTAACGATCATTTCACAGTTAATTTGTGATTAACTCAATAAAGTACCCACTTTTCATAATCATAATTATTCAACTACAAATAACAAACATAAGCAATTTAGGTTATCCTCTACAAAGAATTAATTTCAGAATAGATGCATATTGTCGATAATTCCTTTTCTAAAGATAATGTTTTTAAAAAGAATCTTTAGACCTAAAAAAATATTTACACTCAAGTAATGGAAGTTATTTTTCCAATGAATAAATAAAAAATACTTAATATTTAGCTAACAAAAGTTAAATTTGTTCTTAATTATGTAAAAATATACTTCCCAACGACAAAATTAATTACAACTGTAAAATGTTTGAAGCATGAACAAATATAAGAAATTTAATAAAAACTACCTAAAAAGTCTCATATATTATAAAAACATTTTAATTCATCCCTAATAAATTATTTTAATTAATTAAAACTTTAAAAGAAGGAAAATAACTTACTCTAAATTTCTTTTATAGTCGAGAATCCAACACCAAAATTATAAACTTACGAATGATAACAGCATTCAGCGTTAAGTTCGTTAAGTGTTCTCTCGAACTCTCGCTTGGTTATGAATAACTTAACAACCAGTTCGGAATACACTTCGATTTTTAATTATTCGTATTACGAAACAAAAAATCGTGTACTTTAATCATTTTTAACGGGACATTACACAATACAATTAAGTTGAATCACTTGTTTGAAATTTTTTCGAAAGTTACTGTTTTGATATTTTATTTACTTATGACAAAACATTTAAATTTATGTCAAACAACGTTCTATCACTAAATTCAGGAAGTAAAACATTCTCCTCTAAATTGCTTTTAACACTGAGCAACGCATTATATTGATTTAAACTCTTAATCGCTTCACTGAACATCGAACTCTCTCTTGGTTTCGGAAGAATTTATCAATCAATCTGATAACACATTTAATTTCCATTTATTAAATTAATCTAAGAAATAAACTGACCTACTCTAATTTCTCTACTAAATACCACACTATGTAACTTAATTTAATAATTATATTGGACTTTAACGTAAGAGTAAGTTCTCTTTAGAATTCTCACAATAAGTAAGAATTCAAAAGAGAATGTGGTCAAAAAAGAGAACGTGATGCGTGATAAGTTGTTAGAAATGTAGGAACAAAAACCTTTTAACGTTAAAAAGGTTTTTGTTCCTACATTTCTAATAACTTATCACAGATCACGTTCTCTTTTTGGCCTCGGGACGGCAAACAATAAACGACTTGGAAGTAAGATAGGTAACACTTGTTGCAGAAATGTAGTAAACAGGAAAGTTCACGATGCGGCGAAGTATAAAACGACCGCTCTACTTTTTCCCGAATGTAAACAACGAAAGCCATTACTTTGTAACAATCTAGATTTCGGTAGTTTTTTAGCCATTGACCTTTCTCGAACCGTCCGTAAATATGTCTAAAGGACTTGTGAACTCAACAAACTGAATAAATATTGTGAAAACAATAAAAAAAATCGATTGCTATTTTTAGTTTGATATTGCAGAGACTTGCCGTGGTTTTTAGTTAACTTTCCCAAAAGTCCGATGATATAACTAATAACCAGACTAGCAATTCTTAAGAACTGAATAGTTGTAATATTTAAATAAATTAAGGGGACTTAGTACCTTACGAAATCAAAAGTAGAGCATTTTGACAAATTTTTTTCGATTCTTCATAAATCATCAATTTTTGCTCATTTCAATATGAAACTTTGCCAGTTTGTGTAATAAAGTGCATAGTTTAAAATATTGGGTCAAGTTTTGCTATTAAATTAATATATTTTCTTATACAACATGAAATATGCATACAAAAATTTGAAAAATAAATTAGCTTACCTTACGTTACCCACAAGATAACATTTGAAAGATGTACGGTAGAACCATAATTCTTATACCAAACGAAAGCTAAATAATGACCTTATTCTATAAACCTCAAATTTTAAATTTATCTTACATTAAAAAAAATTGAAAAATTAAATAAGCTATCAAGTTTGTATTTAGCAACTTTTTTTTCATGTATCATGTTATAAAATAAAATTTAATCATCCCATTAACAAAATTGAGGTCCACAGAATAAAGATTTACAAGTACAACACTCATGTAAAATTTTAAAGCTCTACATGCAAAACATTTTTTTTAATCCTGTGGGAAAGTGTGAATATAACAAACTGAGAAAAAGAGGTTTGTTTGCATTGCATTGCATAGAACAAGCCACTTTAGACATTTACATTTTTTTGTTGCACAGGGCGTAAACATTGTCGGATTTTGACGCGGTTTTCTTTAAAATGCTCCTAACATTCAACACTATTTTTTAAAAACAAATTTGAAAAATCGAATTTTTGAAGGTGCAAAGGTAATAAGTCCCCTTAATTAGAAATTCTCTATTTCAGGGAAATGTAACAAAAGTAAATTTCTATTTATGGGAAACAAAAATAAATAAAGGAAATAAAGTTCAACTTAAATTTAACAAATGTTTAAATTCCTATCCTAGCAGTTAAAAGTAGATAGTTCACTTCATGTTTTTCAGCTTGATCCTTCACGTTCCATTGATACAGCGTATATTTCTTCTATTAATAAAGCATTAGAAAGTGTCTCAATTAAATCCTATGAATTTAGTATTGTTTTCACATATATGAATGCATTCGAATCTTCAAATCATCGACATCATTCATCATTGACACATTTTAAAAAGTTCATAACTAAAAGTCAGACAGTATCCAGTTAATGTATTGTTGGATACCTTTTCATGTGGATATCAATGACAATGAGACTGTAGAGAATACAGCTAAATATGTAAACGGTACCCATATTCCTTACTGCGACATATTAAAATACATTAAATCAGCTATTCATAACCATTGACAAGATCAGTGGAATCTTGAAATAAATAACAAACTTAAATCGTGTTAAACCTATAATTTCTAAATGGAATTCATCTTCATGTAGAAGACTGGCTCACATTGTAGATGTTATTTTGTCTCTAGAAGTCTCTCCCTCCTTTTTTTTCCCCACTTACAACTCTCTCATATTATATATACATATTTCTATGAAGCTCTCAGCAGTACCACCTGTCACGACGACTAAATAGGCGTAGTAAAAATAAGAACTAATCTCTCTGTATTTCGATATTTTGCAGTGGTGATAAACTTACTTTTGAGATTCCTATTAAAAAAAAAATATTTCTATTAACTTGTGAAGTGTTTTCTAATTTTTTATTTATGATTTCATTCAGCATACCACTAATGATACATTGTTTGTTACTGATACAGAACCTCTATATTTTGAATAACTCTTTTAGTACAAATACAATATTCATGTTGATACCCCAGTGATCCAAATTCCACATAATACCAAGTGAAGACGTGTTTCACGAGTAGATACCTTTATTATTCTATAAGATAGTCTAATACGGAATTAAATTTTGTTCGTAAGACCAGATATCGATACTATTTTATAGCCTTTAACAACCAGTAGAAAGTATCGAGTCCTTACAAATATAATGTAAAATATTATTGAATTAATTAAGGTCTGTATTACACCAAGACCACGAGCTTATACCTTGTGATGGGCTAATTGAATTATAGGTCACATTTTTTATTCTGTAGAAGAATGTAATATGGAATAATGGAAACAATTGTTCCATTCAATAGATGGAATCGTAATTCTAACGTGGATGGAATTGAAATCAGAAAAAATAAGGAATTATCTCCAATTTCATCTGTTATTTTAGATCGAGTCTCTGAACTATGAGTATACAGGTCCATTGACCAAAGTCATTTCTGTTACTTCAGATAAATTTTAGATTTAAATAATTTTAAGTTTTTTTCTGTTCTTTCTGTTAGAACAACTTTAACAATAAAGAAAGTGTTGCGTTTTATTTACTGTTAAGGAAAAAGTATAGGTAAAAGATGGAGAATATTTTCAGTTTAGAAAGTCGTATAAAATCAACACTGGTTCATTTATATTTTCATTTATCTCAGTTAAGTGCAAAATTAAAGTATTCAATTGTGTTCTATATGGCAATTAAAAAGTTGTTGAATATTCAAAATGAAGAAATAAATAAAAAAAAATCTTAAAATTATTTTACACTTTAAGCTAGCATAAACGTTTCTAAATCACATCCCCGAATATTTATCGAACTTTATAAAATAAGTAAAAAACATTTTAAAGATAAAATAGCATTGATTTTTCTACTATCATACAAAATATAAGTAATTGATCTTTTTCTACCGATAAGCACAGAATCTCTTTCTTTCAAGGAAGGTTGTAACATTATTTATCATATTCTTTTTAAATTTCTAAGCACGTTCGTTAAAAAAATTTTTAATGAAAATATAACATTTATTTTCAAATTATAAATAACGAGAAATCTATTTGAGTCATTTGAAAAATACTAAATTGTTAATTTTTAATATATTTTATTTAAAAAATACGAACCAATAGTTAGTATTAGTAATTTTTAATGGCAAATATTCTTTAACATAATTCATCGTATCCTTTTAATAAATTATCGCAAAAAATATTAAACTATTTTAAGATAAAAAATTGCAGCATTTTTCTTTTAACATATCTTTGAGTATTTACATGTCCTTACTCATTTAATAATTTCAAAGTTCCTTAAAAACGATTGCTTTGATTTATCCCAAATTTCTGCAATTATCTTAAAAAGTATATAACTTTAAATTTATAAAAAAAATATAAAAAAAGTTTCATGGAAAATCTTAGTTTAAAGTCATTAAGGAATCGAGAACAATTCTCATTTGCATTTCCTTGGAATTTAAAAAGCCTCCGGATGTCATTATAGCCCTCAAGTGTTTAATTCTTCTGATGAAGTCTTATTTTGATTATTAGTACTTTTACCGTATAATTTGCGCATTATAATCAAACCTGTTTGCATTTTTATGAATCGTTAAATTAAGTATACGTTTCACCGCTTAACAATTATTTCAAGATTTAAAATAAAATGCCAAAATAATTTAAGAGTTAGAAAAAAATCATATGCTGTCATTTATTCTACATGATGTAGTCGAAGGCTAGACGGAGTCCGTGAAATCAAAAATTCTCAGAAAATCATAGATGAGATTCGATGATGTAATTACATCTTCTCTACCAAACTCGATATAATTTAAAAAGTGCTTCGAAGACGCTTGGGAAAAATTACAATTGGTGCAGTTCGGATAGGATTTTTGCCGTTGTTAAAAATAATGCTTTCAGTGTGCCCACTAGTAAATCAGCAAATGGTAATTTGAAGCTTCTATCTTCCTTATTAGCAAGGACACCATCAAGAGTTTGTATATTATACCATGAGTGAGTCAAAGGGGGCTTCCATAATTATAAATTTGAGGTTTTCATTTTTGAATAGATTTCGAGTAAGATGATAAAAGTATTTGGGCGTGAAAAACCACTATTGTAATAATAGTAAGCATGTAAAAGAATTTGCCAGCATAAAAGTATGATAAAAGCAAGAAAAAAAGGAATAGGTATTTATTTTCCTTTATGTAGGCTTTATATATATCACAATATGTGGGAGTGAGGCAGTGAAAATATACTTTACCCTGCATATCCAATTCTGTTTGATATAGCGTTCTAAATTAGGTGTCGTATGAAACAGAAAAACATTTCTAATATTAATATAGTAAAGTAGTGTGCAAAAATTTAAGACCACCTATAGAAAAATCACATTTAATGGAATACCGCAACTAAAACATATTTTATAAAAGAAATAACTAGAGACTTACAAGATCAGTTAAATAAAGTCAGTATTTTGTAGCACCTTTGTTTTTAATCAGAGATGCAATCCTGTAAGGCATGCTACAAATAACTGACCGGAAAACTTTGTACACCAGACATAATTTATTGCTTCAACAAGGGTTGTAACACTAGATAGTTTGCTTTTTCGCTTCTTTGTTTCTCTAAATACCCCACAGATTCTCTACAGAATTCAAACCTGGATTGTTACTTGGTCAATCAAGCATTTGGAGTTTCTCTGTTGTCATATAATCCTTAACAGTTTTTGACCTGTGACACAGAGGCCCATCATGCATGAACATTGAACATCTATGAATATTCATGTGTAGCTTCAACCTCCCACATAACAAATTAAGGCACCGACTTCCGTTTCTAGTGTTTTTAGTTGGCAGGAAATACAGAGTAACAAAGCATCGCACAAGTATAGTACCCTATATTATCTGTCTTGGAGGATTATACACTGTTGGAATCGCAACATGTCATCACAGTTTTTCCCACTAGGGTGGCGAATCCTTGTAGCACGCGCAGAAAATTTCTGCGGAATTGAAATATTGGAAAATAACACCATATTCCACTATTAAGCTTTCCAATTTTGATGTTGTCTAAAAAAAATCAGTCATTTCATTTTCATATTTGAACGAAGCTGAGTTTTCCTTGCAGGTTTATAGGATAACAAATCAAAGTATGTGGTTAAATGTCGTGAAATAGTGTAGTATAATTGATATTAGTTTCCTTTGTAGCCAGAGTACGTCTTATTGCAACAAGTTGTTGGATATCGTTTGACCATCCTTCTTATCACTTTATCATTACGTGCACTCGTTTCTCTTGAGCGACTGCTTCTTTTAAAATCCCTCCTCCCTTACATCTTTTTACACATTACAAAAATTACACAACAGCACTGCATACGGCAAAATCCATTAAACAATGGTGATAAATGGGATGGACGTCTTTATTTATTGCAGTAGAATGCGCCTGATGCAATCTACACATTAAATGACGCAACAGTCTGGGAAAAGGATCAAGTGAAAATCAACTATTTGTCTTTTACTGTTGCAAAAGACTGTAAATATTTTCGAAGCTTTTGAAAGTTATTATATATCTTCTCTCTCACCCACTCCTTTCTTAAGAAGTTTTCAGGTTTGACTAAAAATACGGCGAATACATTATACATATGATCAGATTTATTTGTAATTTAATCTCATGCATGCAGTGGGAATTTACAATAGCTGAGCTGCACGTATATGATTCTGCAGGCATATTAATTCTTGAATGACTCGATGCAGAAGCATTAAATCTGAAATCAAACTGAATTATTTACTCCTTTTGCAGAGATTTCTATTTAAGATACAGCAATAATTCAAGCTTAAGAAAAGAGGAAAAGTTTACCAAAAGTTTTATATTTCAATGTTTACAAAGCTACTTTTACAGAAATCGACTGTAGCATTGTTGTATAAATAAAGAAATACATCGAATTTTGATCAATCTCAATTAAATATACATCATTTGACGTATAAGAATAATCGTCATTTGATGCATCATGAGAATAAACTGCATTCTATGTATTATGAAATAAGGAAAGAAAATGCCATGGAGTGTATTGTCACGCCAAAATGAACATACTAAACGTTCTTGATTTACAGCTGCATCCAGCTGGGATATTATTTACTGAAATTCCCAGACTTCACGGTTATTTGGACGCGTAGGAGGAAATGATGAGGACTAAAAAAACTTTGAGAGTGGGAAACACAAATTTGATTTATGGCAGCGAGCTTCACAATCAATTATTTCATTAGATTGTGCAACTCATTCGTGAACAGTTCTTAAGTTTATTGACCCAGTACTAAAAATTCGAAAACTTCCATTTATCAAACCACTACTCCAATTCATTTTGTATGTTTGAGAGATATTGTTTTTATAAAACGAAACAATATAAATTCCATCGCTTTAAATAAATTAAAAGAAAACAAAAGATTAAAAATTTAAATAAGAAACTAGGTTTAAATTCTTGTGAATATACAGAATACAAATATTGCGTGCAATTGACCAAATAAAAATTATTTACTTGCTGGATAAAAATATAACATTTTTTTTCAAATTTTTTAATCAAATTGTAGTAATTTCTTAAAAATAATAACTAAGTTTATTATCACTGAATATCTTTAAGTAGTTGAGGACTGAAATTCCCATTTTGAAAATTATGAAATATTTTTCACAGGAGATTAAAAAAAAAAACTTCTAAAAATAACAAAAATATCTTAAAGGGAGGGAAGTGTTTTAAAATAATTTAAGCATGAATTTCTATGAATAGTTAAAAAATATACATCGTTAATTAAAAGCATTTGTTTTTTTTACCAAAAAAAATAAAATAAAGAAAAAAAAACCAGGAGGCATTTTTCTCAATATGAGAGAGAATCACAGTGACTGAAATTTAACACAAAAAATTTTGAATACATATTTAAATTTTCACTATCAGAATAGAACAAAAAGTAACAGATACCCAAATTAATACATCACAATCTTTTCAATCAATAGTTTTTAATTAATTCTTATCATGTATTTGAGAATTGGATTTTATACATTCGATCATAACAAACTGTCACACTGTATCTATTTGAAGATAAAAAAACATACTAAACAGATAAAAATAATCAAAATTATTTTATTTTCTTAACTATATCCTGTTTAATATCGTACAATAATATGTATTCTGAATAATAATTACTAACCCCATATCGGTCTGAAGAATGTTAAGAGTTTATCTAAGCGACAATTGTTTCTCATTATACACCTGGGTAAACACTTCACTATAAATTTCACAATTATTAAAACGTGTTCAATGCACAGACAAAAATATTTTTGAATTAATCAAATGGATTTATTTGTGTAAGTGAATATTTCAACTCAAAGACAACACAGCCTTAACCTAGAGTTCAGATTAATTTGAAAGGTAAAATCTTTTTGTGTCTTATTCTTTCAGAATCTTTCTGTTTCGCAAATTATATTTGAAGATGTACTCATTCAAGGTAAACCACAGCGTCAGTTTACTTACCTTGAAAGACAACCTATAATTGCCCTTTCACCCCTGCGAAAGTGATTGTAGCTCATACGCTCCCAAATGTAATTTCCAGAAAAAACACGCTTAACTAATAATCACAACCGAATGCATTGAAAGGTGGGAAGTGTTAAACGAGTTGCAATACCTCTTTCATTGAAAGGAAAATAAATTTTCGAAAGTAGAATCATGTTGTTTTCAATCATTCGAATTTCAAGAACCATGAAACTCACCTCGAGGAAATCACTATATTAAAAGCAGAACCAACATAATTGTTATTAAATAAAAAGAGGTACAAACTTTTCTTTAGTTAACCGAGGCATTAAATGCTCCAAATGTATTAAATTTCTTAAATTTGCAGATGACATTATATACTTCCATGACGATTCCATACATGAATTATTTATGAGAATTTGATAAATGGAGCGCTGGAAAATTGAATTTTCAAAATGTTAGGAAGCACGCCATGGCACAGAAAAATATCTTAATTTGAGTTTTACCCAAAATGTTTTTTTTTTTCAATATTCTAGTAATTTTCTTCAAAATCTACTTTAGCCAAATATAGCTGATAGTTTCCACATCATAAAGCAAGGCTATTTTCTATATAGTGAATGCAGTTTGTTTCTAATAAACATTTACAGAACACAATCACCTAGATGCAGCTCAATATTTGTATAAAAATGATAGGAAATTTGAATACCAAAAAACAATTTTTTTCTATTGAATTCGAATTTTATAATTACATCTATGTTTAATATATTAAATGTTATGTTTAAATATACTTAGAAAATTTCCAAAGTTATATTTACGATGCATTTTATGCAAAATGTACCTAAAGGCAAATACATGATTTAAAAATTTATAAACATAAATACAACTATTGATTATTAATTATTAACACATAATTATTTATGTTTATAAATGTAATTTTCTTTAAACGTAAGAAGATACACACACACACATATATATGTACTTGAAAGTATACAAATATCTCAATGCCAAAATACGACTTTCATCACTCAGTTTAGAATACCAAGTAATTGTTTTAATTCGACATGCAATATGACTTGTCGAAGACGTCTTAGTTTCTTAAAATTAAAAATGTATTAAATAAGATTTTCAGAACTATTGTTGTATATACTTTGTTGGTGACGTGAAATTAATAAGAAAATAAAGAAGTAAATAAGAAAGTAACAAATATTATCAAAAGTTGTTCTTGAGTCGCTAAATCTTTCTCGGCGATTGTTAATTGTATACAGATTGAAAAGCGTATAAACATATTTTACTTTCAGATACATTTATATAATTTAATTCAAATAAAAAAATATTTTATAGTATCTGTTTAAAGTTTACTATATTGATTAATACAACGAGTGCACTGAAATAAATTTATCTTTTAGTTTTTCAACCACTTACAGGCCTAAATTTTTAAATATAGCTCTTTTACGAACCAATGTTCTGAACCAGAAATGTAGGTGCGATTGAGCGGTGAGCAAAATGAAATAATTTATTTAAATATTGCATTATCATTTCTTACAGTTTCTGAATTATAGTAAACAAATTTAATATTATATTCGAATCCATTTCTTTCTGAAGTTAAAGAGTAAGTAGGAAATATTAAATTATTCATCACAAAAGAGACAATGGTGACAAATATATTAATATAATATTAATTACTTAAAAAGGAATGTTGAAATTTCCATTAGCTAAATTTGGCCAATTCATCTCTTTTAGCTATGAGCCTATTCTGTTTAGAATAATTGTAGAAAAATTGTTGAGTAAAAATTAATTTTAAAAAACATAAAACTTGTACTGTGCTATTAAATGCAATATATGAAAAAGTTTTCGAAATATAAATACATTTCTTACAATGATGTATAAATGAACAGTTTATTCTGGAGTGTGCGTTATTTAGTAAATATCTTAGTTTTCTACAGTAGTATTGTCAGCAATTTTTAGATGTATGTATTATAATAGTTATCTAAAGTAAACATACAGAAAATGCTTACGAATTCCTTTTTTTTTCGGAAGGGAAATGCTTGGAAAGAATTTTTGTAGTAAAAAAATAATCGAGAAATGAAACAATCGTAAAGAAAATGCATGCAAAAAAATTGGATATGTATCTGTCTAAACAGCTCATTATTCAAATAATAAAGTTGGTAAAAGTTATTCTACATAAAACTAACCATTTAAATAATAATTTAATATTAACTAACTTATTTAGTAACAAAAGATTGAAGAACACTTAATTATTTGATCATGATTTTAAAAAAAAATCAATGAGAAGTATGGAAAGAAAATCTGAAAGTATTTCATCCTGAAAAGATTAAGATCTAATTTTGAATTCATATGTAACTTCTAAATTTATCTTAATAACTGTTTTAAGGAAATATAATTGTTTTCCGAAACTACATGTCGCTCCATGTTATTTAATTAATTTATTCCACTTCTCTTGTATTAAGAGAGTTCTTCCTTGTCCAAAAACATCAGGTCAAGGTTCCAATGCATTTAAATGATTCTTATTTACCAAGTGAATCATAGTTATTTAAAGGAATGTTAAAAATGTTTCATTCTTGTTTAGATTGCGGAAATTCTAAGAGAATTAAATAGAACCTTGCTTTTAACCCGTTTGACAACAGCTATTATTCCAGTAACATAAATGTTCCTTATTTATTGGGCAAAAACTATTCTGAAATCTTGATTACGAATTAACATACTAAAAGCTCGATAAAGAAATGAATAATTGACAGATTTTTTTAAAAAATATGAACAATTAAAGCAGAATGACATTTTGAATCTTTAATGTGTAATTGGAATTTTTTTACAAAAAATATTTCCTTGCACATAATATTTTTTTATGAATAAATCGTAATTGTTATTTTTTAAAAAATTCTAACGTATATTTTGATGATGAAATTTTTATTATATTTATTTGATAGATTATTTATGAAAACGACAAAATACAAAACTAAGTTATGATATTATTTATTAAGAAACTACATATTTTATTCCCAACAGTAAAAATAATTATTATATAATACCCAGAAATTAAAGCAGCAGATTCAAAAACTCCAACCTCTTAATAAAATTCTTAAAAAAAGTATACCTTATTTGGAATTCGTGTAAACAAGTTTAATAATTAACCTTTTTACTCGTTATTTTGAAAGTCCTGAATCCTCTCATCCTTAACACTGGGATTCCTATAACTAATAAACGTTTCAATTACTGGAGAAAAAATTTTATAGTTTCGAATGTGTGTGTGTGTGTGTGAAAATGGTTTCGCCTTGACGGAAAATCCTATTTTATGTGAAGTTATGGTTCCTTTCAATGAATTATGTCTTAAATTATTCTTATAATCGCTTTTTTCATCAATAAAAGGCAAAGAAATGTTTTATTTTTCAAAACCATTGGATGCGCTTCCTTCGATATATATTTCAAAATAACAATTTTGAATTAAAATTCATAAGAAATTCATTTTGAGAAAAAAAAAAAAAAAGATAGTTCAATTTTAATTAAATTATTCACCAAAAAATAAAAAGAGGGTAAATTATTAATAAAATTATGAGATCATCCATTAATCAATACATCTGAAGCGTAAATGATAAGTAGAATCCCCCCCCCCCATCCACTGAAAAAAAATTATATCACTCGTAAATATTTTAGTTCTTACTATACTGTAAAAAGTTATGTAACAACGTCAAAAACAAATTACTGAATAAAAAGTGTTCACGTAAGCTTAAATATGTGAGAATTACACATAGAAAATTAAATTCAAAATCTTTTTTTATATTAGATAAGAATTTGAAATGCAAATTTATTTCTTTTTCAGTTATATATATATATATATATAAAATCCAACGAACCTATTCCAAGTAACTCCTCTTCATAAATAAAAAAAACAATTCATAACTTGAATTGATTTTTTTTTGTTTTTCATTTTTCTATGTTCAAGTTTTCAATATTTTTACATGAACTGTTCTTTATGAACGAATTGTTAGACATAATAAAAATTTCGGAACAATAGAAATTAAATCAATCACCAGTATTAAATTATAATTTAATATAATAAATATAAATAACAAAAGTAATGTTAGAAACAATATTTAAGTTTGCCAAAATAACTAATATAAATAAATATGCATCATTCAATAGGTTTTTTTTTTCATGTTTCTATATAATAATCCAAAAGATAAGTTTTATTAGAAATTAACAGAAAATAGTTTGGGCTGAAAATTGAATGTGTTTTTTTAAATAAAATTCTTAACCTGACGGAAACACAAATTTATGAAATGTACATAGATGCGTGAAACTTTTAACTTGAAATTGAAAGTAATTATTCTGAGAGTATTATTTCTACATTCGGGAAGAAGTCAAAATCCAAATTTTTTTTATAAACATCAATCCGTTTTAAGTAAACGTTACTTATTTTACTTTAATTCTTCAAAAACATAAAATATTCTTGAGAGCAAGAACGATGCCAACTTTTCACAACAAAAATTATCAAAACAAACGATAAAATAATAAAGTAGACTATAAATCCTTAAAACTATCGATAATACTCAGTTATGGTATCAAGTTAGAAGCAAACGATATAAAAATTATTGGATGGAGTACATTTTAAAGGAACTATCGTTGCCGCAAAAATAAGAAGACAATAAAATAAATTTGAAAGCTTTTAACATTTTAATTGGTTATAATTATTCTTTAAAGCTTTCAACTTGAATATTCAGTTAAATTAATAAAGTTATATATATGTAAATGTGCAATTGTTTCTTACCAGTATCGGCTGCTGAAACAAATCCAACAAAACAAAAGAATTTAGCTATCGTACGCAACACTTCGTCTATTCTGTCAGCTGCTCTGGAGGCCTCTGATTCTGTTTTCGTTGATTCGCGATAGTGGTGGTTGTTTTCTTTTTCGACCAATGAGGCTACCGGTCCCTTTTCGTGGTCAAGGGCGTTCATTCGCGTTCTCTTGATATAGATCGCATCCAACAAAACAAGGAACACAATTTCTCGTAGTTCGTTTTCTCTCATTTAGGACAGTTTTTTTTTTCCTCTTTTTTCCGAGAATGAAGGATTATTTTAATCATAATTTTTATTTTCCTCGTGTTATTGAGTGAAGGAATTACATTAATAAGAAGGCAGCGAACCGAAACGTTATGTTAAAAGGAAGTTTTAATTTGTTGGTATATGTTCCAAATCTCCAATATTAATCATTATTTCGGATATTGCAAGTACTGTGTTGTTTTTCTTTCTCTTTAAATTTGCATATTTTAATGAGAGGCTAAAGGGAAACGATATGGTTGAGTGGTGACGGAGTCATGAAAAGATCAATGCCCGTGAAATGGAAGAAAATGAGGGAAAAAATTTCCATGTAGCATAATATTGCACCGTAGAAAGAAAAAAGGTTTATTTAAAGTCAGCGAAAAAAAAAAATTAGAAAATTTTGGTTACTTTTTTTATAAAGATTAATTCCTTTATCAATGGGTAAGTGCAAAATGAAAAACTTACATATTCATAATTCTGATTCTGAAAATTAGATATTAACGAAGACAGAAATTTTAAATTAATCAAAAAGACTTCCGTTTAATTCATAACATTAAATGTATTTCAATAGATTTTAATTTGAAATGCATATGTGTGAAGAAAACAGTTTTACTTGAAAAACACAATTTTATACAAATTCATTAATAATATGCCTTTTTGAAATTTTTGTTGCAACTTGGAAACAGAGCATTAGGTTTTGCAGCTGTCTGGAAAAACTTAAGCCTAGAGACTTCATATCACTGAAAAATTGTGAATCTAAGTATATTAAATTCAAAAGGAAAGAGAAAAACTTATTTGAGAAATTCTGAGGAAAAACATGCCCATTAAGAATTCATTAATCATTAAACACATTTTGACGTAACAAACTTCCAGGGAAAAGCGATTTTGGTTTGTCTATTTCGAGTAAATGAATGATAGGAAACATTTATAAGAGAATATTTAATTTTAACGCCATTACTTGCTAGAATTGCAGAAGTAAATCTCAAGAGGCTAAAAAAGTAAAATCAAATAACATGAAGTTAAATTTAAGTGAAATTAATAATAAAAATAACAATGAATAAAAATGAAAAAATAAAATTCTATCCAAAGTTTTGCATAGAACATATTTAACCACCCAAGGTGCGCTTTTTCATAATTATTATTAAATTATTCATTTAAATATAATAATTAAAGCAAACGATAAAATGCACAGAAATGTGCAATAGTAAACTTTTACGATATTAAAATTAAAGCAAACGATAAATTATTAAAATGAGTAAATTTATGTTAAATATATTTAAAATTAAAGGAACCGTTTCGTTATTAAATTGAATATATTTAAGCTAAATGTAATTAAAATTGAAGCAAACGATGAAAAATTCAAAAGTGATCTAGTATACCAAAAATTACCTACTTGAAACAATAGCCCCTTAGATGGCTAATAAAGGTTTGCACTAGATCACATAATGATAGTAAAATTACATAGCATGTTTATCTTAAGGTGGCATAATAAAAACGAAATTTCAGGAAAAAAATATTTGAAGAAATACTGTAAGTATGTGGCGGTCGCGAAACGGTAGCGCAGATTCGAACCCTGGTCCAAGGGATCCGAAGGCGACGGGCCTACCAATCAGGCCGAAAAGATATCCTCTCGGGCTGGTTGAGTAAGGCCTTTTAACCAGTGGCGCTGCTGTAGAATGAAATCGCTACAAGTAGTTATATCTTTAATGAGTTACAAAATTATGCAAATTAGGGGATATGCAGTTATCTAATGTATTCTTGTGTTAAAGGACCCGGTACTTTTCGAAGGTTCTTTGTTTTCAGCAAGGTAATTTTTTTCAGTTATTAAAATGCTTCTTACGTGATTCAAATATTTCTTCAAAAATATATAATTTTAAAACTATATTCTCTTGTTGTATAAAACAAAGCCCCTTGTGAAATATGATTTATAATACAATAAATAATATTTTTAAATTTTCTTAAAAATAAATTATCAAAATAAATAAAAATTATTTTGTTCATTTACTTAAAATTTTCATACATTAAATCGAGCGTTTACAATTTCCTTTTGACTTCCGAAAATTATTTCTCTACAAATATTTCAATTCCAAAAACTCTCTTGTATTAAATTTTTACAGCATATTTAAATATGATGGAACATTATATATGAAACCTTATTTTAAATTTTAAATTACAAGAATATATACACATGTAGTGGCTGTGGGATATTTTATTGAATTTCTGTTAAAGCCTTGAAGCGTAAATGTTCAATTTTTAAAAATTAAAATTAAAAAAAGAATTCGACTACTTAATTTAGTGTTACATTTCAGTACTCTAGGTAAAACAAAATAATCTATGAAAGTCCATTCAATATGAACACGCGCTCGTGAAGATATTGATCCTGAATATTATTTCAAAATATAAAGTTGTGAAACTTCATAAGGCGATAGTTCAAAATGAACTGAGAAACTTTGAATCTATATTAATCTCCATATCAAAGTAATTTTAACTGTACTTCACAAAGATGAACTCTTCATTTATTATTATTTTTTTGAAGTTTCTCTTAGGACTGATTATATAACTGTGGTCATAAAATCTAAGAGATAGAAAAAAAAAAACAGTAGAAACAGCTGAGAATGTACATACAAATAAGGAAAACGATAGTTTAAACTCTTCAATTAATTTGCCTAAATTAATCAGTTCTACATAAAAAATAATAATAAATAATATTTAATACTCGCTATAACAAAAAGTGACATTAATATAAAAAATGTTTAATTCAGCAATCAGATATCACTGCTGTCAAAAAAAATATTTGAAAATGCCCAAGAATTTAAAACTGCAACACTGATAAAACGAAATTGAAGAGATATCGGTTTACTATTTTCTTTTATTTCACTTTCTATATGTATTCCTTTGATTATTTTGTAAAAATAAAACATCTAATTTTCAATTTTTTTAAGAAAAGCACAACACTGATATTATTCAATATTTTTAAAATTAAAAAAAATATTTAAAAAAAGATTTTACTAACTTTTGATATATATATATATAACTGGCTTTTTTATTTGAAAAATCAGAATTCAGTAATCTCTAAAAGCAATAAATAAATAAATTTGAAATAAAGGAATTCATATTTTGCTTAGTTGGTTTGATGAATGCGGACAAAAATATTATTTGTTTTTGATTAGAATCTTTACAGTGAAAATTAGTATTTTTATATAGGAATTTTCAAGCATTTTTACTTTTAAAAATGTATTACGATATTTACAAATACCAATTGTTAAATTACTTTAAAATGTACCAAATATATAAAAATAAAATATACCAAATATATAAAAATAAAATATACCAAATGTATAAAAATAAAATATACCAAATATATAAAAATAAAATATACCAAATATATATAAAATATACCAAATATATAAAAATAAAATATACCAAATATATAAAAATAAAATATATAAAAATAAAATATACCAATATATATAAATTATACCAAAGTTTCATAAAGTTATGTAGCACAACACACGGTTTGAGATACTTCAAGCTGAATCTGAAAAATAATAAAAACACTTTACTGGAAGAAAGGGTTTTAAGAAGTATCCAGAATTAACTCCAGAGCTGATTTCTTGGCATTTAAAATCATTCAGGTGCACGAAAACCTCATTTCGTATTTTTATGACTGTTTAAAATTTATCTTGGCTACATCTATTTTTATTTGATGCTATTGTTGTATTGTATACTATTGTAGACTTGCTTGCATCTTTGAAAATGCTTTTAAATGAATGGTGACATAACATAGCAAGCTTAGCATTCGAAATTAGGCGGCTGTCAAAACAAGTTTTTGTTTATATGTCTGGTTCTGCCCATCATATCCATACCTAGTTAGGGGTACTAAAAACAATTTGTAAGTCTTTGAAATAAAAAAGAATAGATTTTTTTGTATGTCTTGTTATTTTAGATGAAGAACACACACACACACACACACACACACACACACACACACACACACACACACACACACACACACACACACACACACACACACACACACATATATATATATAACACATGGATCAATAAGTCCCGTGACTGTGCGGTCGTTTTTTGCGATTTCCTCCTTCAAACGCACCAGCAAGTCAATATAATAATCACTGTTGATCGATTTACCTTTTTCGAGGTAGTCAATGAAAATCACGCCATGCGTATCCCAAAAAACTGACGCCATGACTTTGCCAGCTGACTGCTGAGTTTTCGGACGGCTTTCGCCAGCTGTGCGCCACTGCCGCTTCGACTCTGGAGTGTAGTGATGTATCCATGTTTCGTCCATGGTCACGTAACGACGCAAGAAATCTTTTTTGTTGCGAATAAATAGCGATAAACAGCTTTCTGAATCATCGACTCCTTGCTCCATCGAAAGCAATCGTGGCACCCACTTGGAAAAAACCTTTTTCATGCTCAATTTTTCATGAAGGATAGTAAATACACTTCCATATGATATCTGTGTCATCTCAGATATCTCACGGAGCTTCACTTTACGATCTTTCATTATAATTTTTGTCACTTCACTCACATTTTCCGGTGTAACGGCTTCCACAGGTCTACCCGAGCGTTCCGCGTCATTTGTGTCGGTACGACCACGTTTAAACTCGGCAAACCACCGACAAATCGTTGCTTTTGATGGACAAGAGTCCGGGTAACATTTTTCAATCCATTGTTTCGCTTGCACGGTGTTTCTACCCATTAAAAACAATGTTTTATCAGAACACGAAACTCGGTTTTTTCCATTTTTTAAACAAACTACAAAACGACTTTACTCCAACCTCGATAACTCAGCTGTTTCTGGTCCGAGCTTAAATTTGACACGTTTCAAGCAAAGTTCGTACTCTAGAAGACCTGGTTACTGGTCATTTACTGCAGGCGTCATCTCTGGGTTGGTCTCAGAACTTAGTCATCCATGTTATATATATATATATATATATATATATATATATATATATATATATAATATATATATATATATATATATATATATATATATATATATATATCTGTTGTGTTTTTTTTCTTTATCTCTCAAGTGAATTTTCTAAATAAACACTTTTACACAGGTTTTTTTACGTCGGAGAATTTATTATTATTATTATTTTCACATTTACGTTTTGTGGCATTTGTTCAGTTATCGGAAAAGTTATGTAACCTATTGAAATCATTTAAAGCATTTTCATACACTAGAGCTTACATATTAAATATTCGCTGCTCCAAAGTTTTCCATCAAGCGTAAAGGTGTGCAGGGCATCAGATAGTACTCTCACTTCAGACGCGTGCCTAGGTTCAAAATTACAGGGTGCATTCAGCGTTCTTTACTAAATGCGGCGTTATAGTTCTTTATTCATTTGGAGAATAATCACATTGTATCAAAGAAGCTCAAAATCTGTTTTTGAGCTAAACGTCTGATTTTCAGATTTTTAATTTTTTCCTCTAAAACAGCACAAGAATACAATAAGTGTTAATTACAAGACTGATGCCTTAAAAAGTTAAGAGTTCAACTCTTTTATTCCCTTTAAAATTTGATTGTCAAAAATATAATAATCAATATCAAATACATTCAAGAAAGCTTGCATTGAGCTCACATATTGATTAATTAAATAGAAGAGGCAAATTACATTTGAGTTCTATTAAAAAGTAAATTTTAATTAATTTAATCAATCACTTTTCACATCGGCTTAGGAATGATTAATTTACATTAATTAAAGGAATCTTTCTAATATGCGTGAATTCATGCATTATACACTTATGGAGAAAAATAGTTCATTAACGATATAAATGTATGGATTAAATTAACTGTCTTTCTTTTTAATTAAATATTCTTAATGCACATCCTTTTAAATTAAAAACTATTTTGACATCAACTTTTAGCTATAGTAATTTCCTGTTTAGAATTACGATCATTTAATAAAAAATAACCTGAAGACCTCTATTTAACCACGAGAATACATGAAAATTTGGAGAATCTCATTTTTTTTTTTTTTTTCGATAAAAGACGTTCGGCCTCTTTTTTGCGGACACCTCGGTAGACGATACATTGGTGGGTGACTGTATGGGCCTGGTATAACTCAAATATATTAAAAAACATCCAGATGAACTCCTAAAATAACTACATTCTACTTCAAGTTAAACAAACTATAGTATCATTCAGATGTTACACACACACGGTTTGATGAGCTGTTGTTTAATAAATCAAGTCGTTTTTAAATCAGCAACTATTTAACAATTAGTTTAGAATTATTTTAGAAGTTTAATAGACAAACCAAACATCCATCACGACAACAACGTCAAGTCCAAAATATAACGTAATATAGAATATACAGTTCATAACAGCGAGGTTAATCATTTCTTCAGTTCACCTTATCTACCAGTGCTACTTCGCTACCGAAATCAGTGCGATTTCATCTACGTCATTATGTATCTGGAAATATTCGGTTTACCAAAGTTCTTAAGGATTATTATTATCTTTGAAATATTAGAGTCATTTACTAAATCATGTGTTTTCATCCAAGCACTAAGTTTTCTCTTACTACAATAAGTGGATAGAACATTTGAAATCACATACCATTTATAATGGCTGGAGGATAGTGTACATTTCCTTTAAGTGAATACCTATTATCATTAGTCCAACGAAATCGTCTGTTAAAATTCATTCCATAATTATTTTCCTAAAACATTTTTACAGTCTGGCACTGATTATTATTTTCCCTATATAATGGGTGTGCTTTCAGCGTTTTACTCATTGATTGTTGAAGTCCTCTATTTTATGTCTTTTAATATCCTTCATCATGAAGATTTTGCTGATTTGCACTTTTACTAGCATTGTATGGTTTCTCTGTTTTCACAATTTGAAAGATGATAGCATTTTTGCTTTCTTTTGAATTTCATGTACCAGTTTTTTTTTTTTTTATTTTTTTTTTTTTTAAAGGATTTTCTTATTTCAATTACTTCTCGCTGTTTTTTTTTTCTTTCTTTCTGTCATTAATTTTTTGTAAATCTTTTCTTTATTTTTTGCTGTAGTTTAATTTTAAGATTTATAATAATTAATAATGTTTTAGATTTATTTTCAAAACTTTTTATAGCTACTTAATTTTAAATTCAGATTCTCTATCTATTATACAATTTTTATTTGCATTTTTGTAATATATATATGAAAATAAATAATAGACATGCAAATGAATTCAAAATGAATTGCAACTTATTGCTGTAATAAAAAACAAATTTAAAATAAGCATATAGAAAAATCATATAAAAACAAAACAAAAAAAAATATTTAAAATTTAAGTCATCCAAAGTACTAGAATGTAAAAAGCCTTTTATATTGCTCAAAATATTATATTAAACAATATTTAAGAATACAAATAAAAACATGTAAAAGTCAAGAATTAAAATAAACAAATTAAAATTCAGCAAATTATAAAATTTACAACAAATCACGAGTATCATAATAAAAAGTACAAGCAAATTCACAATATCAAAAAATTTACAAGCAAATTCACAATATCAAAAAATTTACAAGCAAATTCACAAAATCAAAAAAATTACAAAGATCTGGAAAACATATCTGAAGGAAAAGGAATAATGTAAGTAAACTATAAATGAAGGTAAAGTAGTTCTACATAGAGTGTCAAGCTCTGAAATGAGGAATAACGTGTTTGTACTAGTATTACGACTCACATTTCAGCAAATTGCTTTATAACAAAATAGTATAAACCAAATATATACTCGGAAACCCTATTTTAAGACAATAATTCAACCAAAGATATAAAACAAAGAATAAAAATAGGAATTAAAATTCATTAAAGACAAATTAATGAAAAGTAATCCATTAAAAATAATCTAAACGTATTCTAGCAGATTAACAAAAATTTTGCACACAAAAAAGCTATAAAAATTTTACTAACAGGAACAATGTGATGATTTTAGATAATCCTTCCAGTTAACATGAGAATGTTTATTGCTTAATTGATATTTACTGCTCAAGTACAGTCGATTTATTGATTCATTTTACGATACTAAAAATATTTACTTATATTTACTTTATATACTTATTTTAAAAAATTTAATGACGTTTTATACCAATAATAATAATCATAATAAACGTATAGAAATTTTTTACAATAATACATAAATGTAGTTACAAATAAACTTAAAATTCAAAAATTTATAATTAAAAAGAATCTAAAAATAAGTCACCATCAGGTGGAAAAAATTACAAGTTAAATTTTTTTGGAATTAAGTAAGATTTATAATTAATGTATATATATATATATATATATATATACACACAGAGAGAGAGAAACATTAGAAAATATATAAAACTAAGTTATTATTTGTAAATGTATAATTAAATATTTTGTTTCAGAAAATAGAAATTTGAAGACATCAACTGCAGAATGTGTTTTATTAATACGAAAATTTAAACTGTCTCTCTTGTTAAAAATATAGCTAATAGCTGCTACTAATATTTCTGGGAAAGGGGGAGTGAAATTATGTCCAACATGGAGGATAAGGACAAATGGTACTTTATTCACAAATTCTGGACACGATGACTCCGGTGGCAGAGCTTGGACAGTAGCAGCACAAACAGAAAGCATAGCACTTGTACAAATTAGAAACCTATATACAGGAACAAAAATAGCACTTGTAATAATCCTCACAATTGCATCAACAAATTTCAGCTCAACTCTTTTCTAGTTCACAATACGGAATTATCCTGCGCTTCCAAGGTATGCTCCAGCCGCTACGTAAAATCACTCGGCCAAACAACCGTCAGTTCCTCGTCAGATCCGCTTATCAAAATGTCATCCACTTCCAGGCGATTTCCTGATCTCCCAAGTAGCCTCCAAGCTAGATTGATTAACTCAGGCTCTTATAGTACATGTTCCAGCTTCGTGTGACGTCACACTGAAAGTTCACTAAAAGGCTGAAACTTTAATCCCAGTCGATTGTTTCCTTAGGTTCCAGCGCTTTCAGAAACCTTCAATTTGTTGTCAAAATCGTCACCAACGTTATGGAGTCATTGCTTAAACTTCCCTTGGCTGACTGATGAAACAAATATCCGCAAATGTGTCTTTTCTTTCGGAAAATAACCGTTACAAGGAAGCGTCATTTAACGTTCGTAATATTGCTCCCCCTCTTCAAAGATTGACGTCTTAGTATTCTTATCACATACAACTATAATCAAAATCTGAAGCTTGGTTTATTCCTATGACTGACTCTAGAGGCATTAAGTTATGTGAATTCTTCAGTACATGGCAATTGATTACGGTAAATGAAGATTATGAGCCTACGTTTAGTGCGGGTCAGGGTTCTAGCTATATTGATATTACAGCTGTTGGAACTGATGTGCTTGGATTACTTGATAGATGGTTTATACAAGAGTATGATTCCCTCTCTGATCATAGAATGATTTCTTTTGAGCTGAAAATTCTCAGTTCAGATAGGACTTGTGATTGTTCTGCAGAAGCAAATCTTTTTAATACTAAAAGAGCAAATTGGAACATATTTTATTCTCACTGTTCTAAAGCCGAGAATGCCATATTAGATTCTTTGAATAACCGTATACTACCTGATAGTCTCGAATTATGTGTTCAAGGTGTGCAAGATCTTATTATATCGGCTGCAGAAAAATCTTTCCCTTTGAAAAAGAGAGGTTGTCATAAAGTACCCTGGTGGTCCGTTGAATTATTTTGCATGCATAAATAATTGAACGCAACAAGAAGACGATATCGAAGGACAAAGAATTCCGTTCTGAGGAAGGTTTATAGAGAAAATTAAATTCAAATTAGGGTAAAATTTAAATTCAAACTTGATGAAAGCAAGGCGAACTCTTGGAAATCTTTTCTCGCTGATATTACTGTACAGAATGTTTGGAAGAAAATTTATACTCATGGAGTGAAAACCAATTTCACCAAAAGGCTTGAAATCTTAGGGATCGGTCTCCTCTGAACACTTTACTTCTTTTGAAGATACTATAGATGCCATCTTGAGGAAATCATTCTGTCGTGATCCAAATAGTCAAGATAATTCTCAGGATAGGGTTTTGCGTTCAGAAGCTGATTTAGTTTATGAAAGTGATGATGATATCCCTTTTTCAAGAACAGAAATTGATTGTGTTATAGATAATTTAAGTTTAAATAAATCACCTGGTTCCAGCAGAATTAATAATGAACTGATTAAGAAGTTTCACAATTGCTCTCCTTCTGTCCTCTTGCCCCTCTTTAACAAATGTTTGAAATTGGGTGTTTTCCCAAAGATTTGGAAAGGAGCAAAAATTGTATTTCTTCCTAAAAGTACCGCATTGTCAAGGACGCACATAGACAATATTCGTTGCTCAAGCTTACTCCATTGTTTGGGAAAGTGCTTGAAAAAACTCTGCATTACTAGACTTAACCATTTTTTAAGAAAGTCTAGTCTTTTAAGTGACGATCAGTACGGTTTTACACCTCAAAGATCAGCAGAGGATGCCTTTGTGATATCGTCAAGGAGGGCAAGCGAAAAAACAACGTGACTTTTCTAATTTCCTTGGACATTAAAGGAGCTTTCGATAATGCATGGTGGCCTGGCATCCTGCACCTGCTCAAAAGTTTGAAAGTTCCTAAAAACATATTTTGCCTTATTAGAAGCTTCTTACAATATCGTTCAGCTGATCTTACATTGGGTAATGTCATAACGAATATTGTATTAGAAAAAGGCTGCCCTCAAGGGTCAATTATGGGACCTTTTCTGTGGATTTTAATTATGAACGATCTTCTTTGCAATATCTCAAAGTTCCAAAATTGACATAAAATAGATTTTGCAGATGATGTACTTCTTATTGTCCAGTGTAAAGACTTTCAGGATGTCTGCAGTTTGTCACAAAACATTCTTAATAATATTTTTAAATGGTCAGAACTATATAAGTTAGAGTTTAATCCACTTAAATCAAAAGTAATGAAAATTTATAAAACATCGACAGTAGATCAAAGAATCAACTTAAAACTTGGAGGTGTAACAATTGAAGAAGTGCACAAGATTAAGTATTTGAGCATAATCGTTGATAACAAAATGCAGTGGAAGGAGCATATCTCTTATGTTTCTAGCAAAAGTGAAAAAATTCTTCTTGGACTGTTAAGAATTTCAAGCAATACTTTTGGGGTGAAAACTAATGTTCTTCAGTTGATTTATAAGCAGGGGATAGTACCTCTTATGTCTTATGCATCGAGAGCTTGGGGACATTCTTTAAGAAAGAAAGTTAATAGTAGACTTATTAGGAGAACGCAACGGAGGTTTTTACTTCGTGTCATTAAAGGATACAAAACTCTTAGTTATGAAGCAGTGTTTGCGATTTCTGGAATGCCACCCATTGACTTGGCTATTTTGAACAATCTCGATCGTTCGGGAAAGCTTTTTGAGTACCAGCCTTGGCACGCTGGATGGGGCGATTCCAATTTCATTATTACCACACCCTTCATGCAGAAAGCCTATCACTCTTGTAACTTATTCTAATGAAGTCCTTCAAGATTATAAAACTATTTGTTTCACGGATGGGAGTAAATTGAATGGAAGAGTTGTGGTCTTGCCTGCGTTATTTACGAAAAAGGATTTGAAAAAGCTACTTTCCAGCATCGAATAAGAGATGCATGCTCTGCTTTTCAAGCCGAACTACTCTGCATTAATCTTGCTGTAAAAGTGATTCAGGATTCTCTCCGTCAGGGCGGTACTCTTAATTTTCTTATTTGCACCGACTCGCTCTCTTCTCTTCTTTCTCTGTGCAATATAAATTCTACAGAAAAACTTGTTGTGGAGGTTCAGTCTATTCTGTACAACCTTGAAGACTGTGACATTCACTTTTCTTATGTTCGGGGCCATAGTGGAAATGATCTCGGCAATGATAGAGCGGACCAGTTGGCTAAAGAGGCAACTTGCCAAGATATGAGCCTTTCGATGTCTGTGCCATCGTCCCACAGGAAGCATTTATCTTGGGAAAGAACTGTTTCTGACTGGAACTCCCTATTCTTGGCCTCACCTAAAGCTTTGTGGACTAAAAAGTTTTTTCCAACCATTTATCAATGGCTAAAATATAAAAAAATTGTTATTGATTTTAAATTATCCCAGATTCTAACAGGACATGGAAATTTTAAGAGCTATTTATCTAGGTTTAACTTAATTGGTAATGATATTTGTTCTTGTGGTCTGGACGCTGAAACAGTGGAACATGTCTTGTTGTATTGTAATTTGTATTTTTGTAAAAGAGAAAATTTTAAAAGGGAGTTAAAATGCTTAGGTATTTCCTGGCCACCTATTTTGTCTTTGTTGGTCAATTGTTCTGAAAGCCCTAATGTCTTGAGAAAATTTGTTTACTGTATAGATTTTTAAAATTTTATAGTTACCTTCCTTTCTTGATATTTATATATTTCCTCCCTTCCTTTTATTTATATTTGTCTCTTTTATGTTTTTTCTCTTAATTATGTTTTTTATTATTATTAATGTATAATGTTGTTACCACTTACGTCTGTAAGCCTCGTGTTATGCAATGTGGAGCATGAGGAGTTTTGCAAATAAATTTATTTAAAAAAAATATTATGAGGAAAAGAATTTTTATTCTTTTAAATCCTCTATAACTTCCTATTTCCTTCAGTGTTATTTACTGAAAAATAAGAAAATTTAGGAAACTGTTAGACATAAGTAAATGTTGATAATTGTTTCAAAATGGGATAGCAGATAAATTTTTTTGTGACTACATCTATAAAAAAAGGTAATAATATGAAAATACAGTACACTTTCTATAATCTGGAACTTCGCATTTCTGTCCTTTCCAGTAATCCGGCATTTTTACAAAAGATGGCAAGCCTTATAAGTATTTTATGCCTCCTTCTAATTCTATAAATAATGTAGGTTATCAATACGAAGCAGAACATTTTTTTGTAGTTTTAGTTATTTAGTGTGCTCAAAACTTTTATTTGCATGTGCTGTTTCAAATTGTTTACAAGCATGTGCTGTTTCAAATTGTTTACAATAATGCATAACTTTTGCCACTTGCATGTGCTATTTCCCAGTAGATTTGTTATTTTGGTAATCCAGTGGTGCTCATGGGCCGATATCTACCGGCTTAAAAAGAGAAAACTATAATATTCTTTCAAAGATTATCCAATGCAAGCGATTGCCAACAAGAAAAATGAATTATTCTAACTTCTGAGATACATTTATGATTTAAGAAATATAACTAAAACATAAAAACTTCTAATGTACAAAATCATAAGAATTTTTTATTGTTAATGTACAATAAATAAACTTGGTGTAAGACAGAATAATGAATTATAGTAACCTATGATATTGATGATTCAAAAAATAACGCTATTAGAAAATGTTAAAATAGCTGAAAACTTCTTAAAAGGTCAGAAAAGAAGGCGGAAATTAGAAAAATAGCAGGAAAATAAATAAATCAGAAAATGAAAAATATGATCTCTTATTCATACATTATCTTAATCTAAAAATCATGATAAAAACTTATGTAAAAACTAATAAAATCCGCGAGGCACAAATTAAAAGATGCCTCATGTAAAAAAAAAACCAGGTCCAGATCATATTTTAATATTACTGTTTTAGAAAAGTTACAAAAATATTTTAAAATCGAGACCTTAGAAAACTATTTTTTATAAAATTATTCTGATAATTTTTTTTTAATTCATCAAAAGAAATTTTTTTTTTCAGGAGACTGGAAGTAATTTCTTCAAGTCATCGGGAGAAGTGTACTTTATGCTGGTGTACGAGGTGTGGCTAAAACATTCTTTATGTACAACAGAATTGTGTAAAAATTCTGCATACGTATAACAAAATTGTGTAAAATCTCTTCATACGTATAACAGAATATTTCAACATTAAATTCATTGCTCGTGTGATTATAATACACACATCTAATGACATGGAAAAATAATGCGAAAATGGAAATTAATTTCACCTGTTAGATTTACCATTCCGTATATTTATTCTGATTTAATAATCAACTATTAGCGAAAAATAACTCACTCCTGAAAAGGCATTATAATGTATTTGATATAAATTAATTTTGTAAAAAAATTCCCTACTCATCAAATTATTTTGAATCTTGAGCTATTATTTTTTTTAAAATTTTTAAACATGTATTTCTTTTGATAACGGAAATCATTCATGTTTCAGAATATTTCTTTTTTTAATTCAATAAAAATGTTTTGAAAAGTATGCCATTTTAAGCTTTATCATACAATTACTGAAAATTGCGTCTTACCTCCTTTTTTCAGTTTCCAGCAAAGAAGTTGCTAAGATGTTTATATTTTCTCTCTCTCTCTCTCTCTCTTTTACTTTTTGGAATTGGGATATTTTTTTTTTGCTTATGCGTACTTTTTAAACCTACGAATTGAAAAACATGTTTGAAAAATATATCTCTTTTAAATTTATCTTTTTCCCGTAACACATTTTAAAACGATTATGACAGCACTGATAAACAAAAAAAAAAAAAAAAAAAAAAAAAAAAATGTAAGTATGTCATTTTATAAAAGAAAAAAAAAGAATTGAGGGCATTGCATGGCAAAGAACAAATATCGCCGCCAAAGCTTTCAACTTTTTAAATAATTATAAAATTATTCAATTATATATTAGAATTTAAAACAATAGAATATTGAAGTGGCCAATAATATTTTTCTTGTGTTTTAAAATTAAAGCAAACGATAAACTATTTAACTGAAATATTTTAAGATGAATGTAATTATTACTGTCTATCATAAAGGGAATCAAATTTTGAATGACTTATTTCAACCTCTAATAAGAAATTTAGAAGAAATTTATAATGACATATTTTTGAAAATTAAGTTAATTACTGGTAAAAGCAGAGAACAAATATATGCGCAAATCCTTTTACAATAATTTTTTTTTATGACATAAGTGGCTTTTTTTTTTGAAAATTAAGTTTAATACTAGCAACAGTAGGCACGAACATTTTCTCAAAATTTTTTATGATAAAATTTTGAAAAGTGATTGGGTGATCATTTTGTTCTTGACTAAAACAATAGCTCTTAAGTCCCTAATAGGATTTGAAGTAAACACTGTATATTTTTACGATGTAACAAATATTACAATGATGTAAATGCATCTGTTGTTGAATTTAAAACGTAAATGCTCTTGAAGCGAATTTATATACATTGTTTATAAATATACTCTTCATTTAGAAATTCGCTTCAATGTGTAATTTTATGAAAAATAATCACGTATGTATTGATTTCAGCATATATAATCAGGTTACATAAATAACAGATGAGAATTTGGTGGAATTTTAAATTAAAGAAACGAGCAGCAATTTTCTCATTTTATATTATTATGTAGTTAATTTTATTAATGAGTTTAATTAACAGTGATTATAAGCAAATTAACTATGCAATGAATTTGCTTAGAAAGGAGGCTAAATATTTTTCAAAAGTTTTTTAATTCATCAAAAAGTGTTGATAGAATTCACACCATTTTTAGAAAATTTTGTTATTGTGAAATATATACAATATTGTAGATAGATTCTAAATTTTTAAAATTTAAAAAAAAAAAAAAAAAAAAAAAAAAAAAAAAAAAAAAAAAAAAGTCAGAATATAAATTAATTATTCAGCGATGAGGCTTAACATGCATGAAATTCTTTGCAATCTTTTTGAAAAGTATTATCGGAATGCGTGTGCCTTTTGTGAAATTCCTATCATATCTAAATGTATGTAATATCCTATTTTGATTCTGAGCTTTAAAAACTGAAAAATAATCAACACATTCATAATATAACAAAATTATTCAGTAATGACTCTAAAGATATATTAAAATTTCTTGTGCAATTTATTGAAATTTGTTAATGAAATGTATGTGAATTTCATAATATTTATAATCTCATCTAAAATGTAAGCAATATCCGAGATGGGCTCTAAACTTTTAAAATTTTTAAAATAGAGTAAACACATTCATAACAAAAATGAAATTATTCAATAATGAGACAAAAGATAGCTTAAGGTTTTTTTTACAATTTATTGGAAATATAGCGCTTTTATATCTAACCATCTAAAATGTATGCTTTGTATCAGATAAAATTCTGAATTTTTAAAATTGAAAATGAGTGTAACATTATTTTTCTTTATTCCACGTGAAAACGTAACGTATCTAATTCTACTGAAAATCTATAATAAGTTCACAAAGTTAATTATTATTCTATTTATAAACATTTTTGTAAGAAATATGCAGTGATAGACAGCTTTTAATTATTGCTAAAGAAATTCATTTCTTCCTATGCATATTTAATATAATAAAAATATATAAATGTGGCAGAATATTCCGAATTTTAACTTTCTAACTGCTTTCCGATAAGTTTTCTTGTGATGTTGTTCAATACAAGTTCATTTAAAGTTACAATTGTTGAAATTATACAAGAAATGGGTGCTTTTCCATTTCTCCGGATCAAATTTCGCCAAGCAGACTTTATTGGCGACAACACACAGTATACACATATTCCGTTTTGTGTTGGTTGTATCATTTTTGGCAACTTAATCGCCTGCGCCGCCGAAATGGAAAAGTACCAAGAAATGTAATATCTCAACTGGGTGACAGAAAAGTGGTTTCATACATTAATTATTTGTTTAAAAAATTTTTCAAAATGAAAAAAAAAATTGTATGTTTCCTGTACCATCATGTAATTAATTAACTCAAATTAAATTTAAAAAATAACATAAGGCCTAACTTAATAAACATAGGCTCAAATTTTGATACTACCTAAGACAAATATGCCGAACAATAGAAACCGGTACAAGTTAAATTGAATTAAGCTTTAAAATCTTCCCTGGGTGTGATCCGGATCCTGGAAAAGAGAAATACGAGCTCAAGTGTCATTGTGGTCACATCTAATTTATAGCTCTGCGCTTAAATGCACAAGTTCTACTTATAGCTTTGTGTGTTTGTCACGTGAATCACTGGCTGAAAATGAAAGAATGAATATTCATTCAAACCAACGGTCACTAAATGACCATTAAAATACAGGAAACATACACAAGCTTAATCACAACTAAGAAATAGCCGAGATACCTGAATAAATTTTATTCTGCATTGTAATTAATAATCCTGTTCATAATCCTGTAAATTATAGTTATTAATGTTGAGATGTTTTGTTTCAGGAAACCATAGATTTAAATGACCCACAGTTTGGAGAAGGCATAGTTGAAAATTTGTTGAGTTCTACAGCGACGGCCTTCGAAAGGTCAAGAAATACTGGGAGAAATGTATTACTTTGGATGGTGAGTATGTAGAGAAGTCTTAAGGATAATTAATAAAAAAGTCTTTATTTAAGAAATGTTTTTTTAAAAATAGTTTATGTCTCTATTATATTTTTGCAATTGTACTTTGTTACGTTGGACTATTTGCGATTTTTTCTTCACTAACCTCGGATAATCCTATTGAACTAACTAGCATAAAATAACAATTTCTTCAAAACCCAAATGAAACGTGATCGTGTTATTTAAATGCAGAGCGAAATAAAATGAAGTTATTCATATATAATTATATATAAGTAAGAGGGAAATGAAAAGAGGTATAGAGGCAGACGATAGCAACCTGGGTGAGTCATGAGTGAAACCAAGATCTGATAACCAGAGGATTGTGACGATCTTAAAGATTGGATGTAGTAACTATTGAACACTGCTCAGACGATAAGCAAAGGTCTCTGTTTAGAATATATTTTTCATTGTAGTTAGAACTGTTAGCTACAGCGGAAGACAGGAGAGAGCCTTTAGGGTATTAGGCATCGATAATAAATGATGTCGCTTGTTTAGTCTCGAGTTTTCTAAAGTTGCTTTGCTGTCACTTAAGGGGACTTAGTACTTTTGCACCTTCAAAAATTCGATATTTCAAATTTATTTTCAAAAAATAGCGCGGAACATTAGAAGCATTTTAAAGTAAACCGCATCAAAATCCGACAATTATTACGCCCTGTGCAGTAAAAAAAGTAATTGTTAAAAGCTACTTTTCCCATTAAATGCAATGTAAACAAATCGCTTTTTCTCAATTTCGTATTTTCACACTTTCCCACAGGATTAAAAAAAAGATTTTGCATGTAGAGTTTTAAAATTTTACATGGGTGTTGTACGTATAGATCTTTATTCTGTGAACCTCTGTTTAGTTAATTAGATGATCAAATTTTAATTTATAGCGTGATAGATAAAAAAAAAAATAGTTACTGGTTCCAAATTTTATGACATATTTAAATTTTTCAGTTTTTTTTTAAATGTGAGGTGCATTTAAAATTTGAGGTTTGCAGAATAAAGGAATTATTTAGCTTTAATTTGGTATAAGAATGATGGTTCTACTGTACATCTTTCAAAAGTTATCTTGTGGGTAACGTTAGGTAAGCTAATTTATTTTTCAAATTTTTGTACGCATATTTCATGTTGTATAAGAAAATATATTAATTTAATAGAAAAACCGGACCCAATATTTTAAACTATGCACTTTATTACACAAACTGGCAAAGTCTCATATTGAAATGAGCAAAAGTTGTTGTTTTATGAAGAATCGAAAAAAGTTTGTCAAAATGTTCTACTTTTGATTTCGTAAGGTACTAAGTCCCCTTAAAGTTTAATATATTAAATTGAATTATTGCAGAAGTATAACGCAACGACGACTTAGTGTTATAGTGCATATACGAGGTTATAGTGCAACTTTATGATACTACATATTACTTCAATCTACACCTTCCTGAAATCGAAGCAATTAACATCAATATCTGTTATTTACAACACCATTTACATATGGCTCAATTAATATACAGAATAAACTTTATCTAGGAATTTTGGATATTTCTTAATAGTAATTAAATCCTAATGATATTTTCTTATAATGTTGAAAACCTCATCTTTATACTGAAAAAGTGCAAACACATTTCTAAGTGTTTTTTATCTTATATTTTGACTATTTATGACTTACTCAGATATTTTTAAATCACTCTAGAATATATACTTGGGTTTTGTTAAAGTTACAGTGGTATTTATACTTATCAAAATAAATTTTCAATTCAAATATTTAATTCTTAGTTCTTAATAATTTTAAGCAACTTTTCCCAAATTAACGAACAAACTTTTTTTGTATAAGAAAACATTTCACTCCTAACATATGGCTCAACTAATATGACTCCTTTTTTAAATTCCAAATATTAGCTCACACTCTCCCTATATATATCTTGCTCAAATTTTCAATCGTTAATATAATATTTTTTATTCATCCATTCAAGTTCAAATACATTTTTTTAAACTTGTAGTGGATGACACTTGTGTTAATACAGTTTTTTCAAATATTAATTCATTTAATTAAATTTAATTGGTGAAAATGCAGTTTAGCCTAACCATTTGGCGCGATTTCAAAAACTGCCAAACTTGGTGATTTTTTTTTTTTTTTTGGCTGAACGTTAAATCCAGGAAGCGGACCAAGGTAGCCACATTTGGCAAAATACTTCCAAATAATTCCTGTCGCCAAGAGTGGTTGGGCTAAACTGCATTCCAACCATTTAATTTACCGGAAGAATTAAGAAACAAGCCAATGCTTTTACTATGTCATTTGCCTTGCAATGGGAAAGTTGGTAGAGCGTCGGCGTAGATTCTTCATCGAATCTCGTCGAAGCATAAAATTTTTTTATTTGATTTTCAAATAATTAATTTTAGTTTTATATGAGAGAAAAAAAAATTTCTTTTGTATAAGATATTTAGCAGGATATAAATTTAGGAATAAATACCGTCAGTGACGAAGCGTGTAGATCGCTGGGAAAAAATTTCTTTTGCAACTTAATATTGTGATTTTGTCATATGTATATACATATTTATAATAATTGTAATTATTTAATTAAAAGTAACTAAAAAATTTTCTTTGCTGACCTAAGTAGGAATTGACTTAATTTTTTTTATTACTTGTTGATTAAATTATCATCTTTAAGAAACGTGGCGGTTTTGTTCAAAGGCATCACCTTGACGTTTATAAAACATCAGATATAGAGTGATGTAAGATATAGAATGAACATTACTGTTTTACAGTTCAAATAAACGAGTCCTTGAGGTCATAATTTTTTAGCGCTTGAAATAGAAAATCAAAAATACCAAGGTAAAGTCAATAGTCACGTTTACCGGTTTAAATTATATTCCAGTTCCAAGTAAATGTATTGATCCAAAATGTCACATTTTCTTTATGAAAATATGCAGGATGAAATTATTTACAAGGAAATGCAATTTTTTGTTTCCTTTCAAAATAATGATATGTCTAGTCGTTTCATGAATACCATATATCTGTAATAAATAACGATAGCAAGTGCTAACGGAACTGCAATGGATAAAAAAGAATCTTAAAAGTATTTTCCACTTTATAAATATACTATGTTTCACAATTTTACATTGAGAATTTTAATAAAGAAGAAACAATCCGTCTTCTCTTCACAATGAACATGTTCTTTTATTGACAACTAGAATTTCAAATATGTATTCAAGTTCCTGATACTCTCACGATTTCGACCTCTGACCTGACTTTCCACTTAAATGCTAAAAGAAAAAACCTTCGAGTGTAAATGGCATACAAACGAGTTTATGCAGAATATTCTAGAAGTGAAAATTATGCAGCTGAATTTTATGACTACTGCTAGGTTATATGCGCATTGTTTCAGCACGCGTTTGATTACAGAATAAAATACTATTAATAAAAAAAATTTTAAAAAAATGTATAAAATGTAAAATGCTTTTGAGCAAGGAAAAGTGTAGCTTTTTGTGTGTGTTTTGTTTGTTCTTTTTTTTTTTCCTTTTCAAGTTCTTATTTTATGAATAATGTTTCTAATACATTTTGTATATATAACGGCTTGAAGCACATGGTAATATAACAATGAGAAATATTGGATGTATTAATTTATTCTAAACAAAGGAGTTATGAGCCAGTTACATCTTTGTATTTAGCACTTATTTTGCTTAGTCTATTTCCATTAGTTTAGTAATTATTTTTTCAAATATAGCTTCTGAAATCTAAAAAGCCTTCCGTTAGCTATATATAGGTAAGGTAATATCACAACCAGTTAAAGAATAAATCTGTCTTGAATGATTAACTTAAAATTTCTAAAATAATTTATTTTTCACGAGTATCGTTTTATTATTTAATGTCATCGTTATCTAATCATAACAATCAAAATATGCAAGTTCTTCAAGTACAAAAAGGATGTCAACAATCAAAATGAATGAAATCAAACGATTATACGATAAAATCAAATGGTTAAAATTAAATGCTAAATTAGATTCAAAAGATAAATTGTTAAAGTAGACAATAATATTCTGTTTATATATTAAAATTAAAGCAAATGATAAACTATTAATTTAAAAATATCTTAAGAGTAATAACTGTTGCAGTAAAATGAAAAATTAAAATAAATATTTGCATATTGATTATTATCAACGATAATTACGTATATATTTTCTATAGTTAAATTAAATTTTATGAAACGCCAAATAATTTTTGTTTTCATACAACCACAAATTGTAGGTTTTTCAAAATAAAATATAAAAATTTTTCAAAATAAATGTGAGATACACCTGACTTGTTTAATTTGATATGATTTCTTACAACAATATCAAAATAGATTCAGCTTGAAATCTAGCCGTCTCATTGAAGTATTAGTGTTATTAAACAATATTTTATCATTTGCATCTAGTCTAATATTTAATTGAACAATTGTTTTATCACTCGATTTAATTCTTATATTTAATTGAGTAATTTAATAAATATTTTTAGAAAAGCTTCTTTGGTTATTAAATCTGTACTTTGCAAAACTTTGCAAGGTACAATTTTTGGCATTATTTTTCATTTTACGGCAGCGATATTTATATTTAGCTTTCAATATATCAAATTTAAAAATTTATCGTTTGCTTTAATGTTGATATTTGAAAAGAATATTGCTGTTAATTTCAATATTATATCATTTATTTGAAATATAAAATTGAATTGAACAACTAGATTTTTATAACAAGCAATCGTTTGATTTATTACTTTTGTTATCAAAAGTTGACATTGTTTGGTAGAAATTGTAATGTTTGGAATATAGCGTGAAAATGGCAATGGAATAAGTAATTCAGAAATATACGTGGAAATAATCAGTTCATTTTAGAATTTTTAGATAAGAATTCAAGACAGAATTATTTTACAGGTAATGGTAATGCTAAATTATATAAAACATTGTAGAATCCAATAATTAGCAATATTATGTAATTGTGAAGATATCAATATAAAAAAACAACATTTAATTTCCAGCTGCCTATGACATAGAGTTTAATATTTTAAAATACAAATAATAATAATTAAAAAAAAATTAAAAATCAAAAATTGCCACCTTATATTAGCTAATTTTATTAATTTTTTTTCTTTACAAATCTTTATTTATATAATATTTAATTTAATTTTAATATTTTTATAAAACTTGTTTTCAGCTTGGACGAATAAGTAGCAATGTTTAAGAGAAACTTTAACTTTTAGTAGTATTATTTTTGCACGAGAATTAAAAAATAGATATAAATTACAATGGACTAAATTCACAGAATCACGTGATATATATCATAAACAAACCGGCGTGGTCTATGTTTACATTGGATTTCCCTATATGCTAGTTGTATATATATTATATATCCATTTTATTTCGACTAATATGTTTAATATTATAATACTTCCTACTTTATTCAATGATTTATATTCGGCAGGAAGTAATATGAGTATATTTTTATGTATCTAAAGTATTATTCTCATTTAACTCTGTAGTTAAAATATTGTTCGATAAGCTAAGCCTATTTAGGCTTGCTTCTGGCCTTTCTTTGTAGATTTATGATATAAGCTTTAAATTATTTTCTGATTTAAAAAGATACATTTTTGCACTGTTAAAGGCCATTGAGTTATTTTTACCTTTTTATTTTGATTAAGCTTATTTTGTTTTTCAAATTATTTAGTTTATAAATATTATTATGTATCAACAGATCATCGGTTGATTCTAACATGTTAAAAAAAAGGCTCTGGTGTTTTTTTCTAGTGTTGTTATTATTCTAAACCGTCTCAAAAATAAATGTGAATTGTTAAAGTGTAATTCAATTCTTTCTGAATTATAGTATGTCTCATTTAATGAAGACCTTTAGTGGTACTTTTCCATTTCGCCGGCGCAAGCGATAATGCCGCCAATAATGATACAACCAATGTCAAACAGAATAAGTGTATCCTATGTGTTGTCACCAATAAAGTCTGCTTGACGAGATTTGCGCCAGCGAAATGGAAAAGTTCCCTTTTATCAGGAAAATCACAGTTAAATTAGGATTTTTCATAATTATAATAAAATGTCTATATATAAACAAAATAAATTTACAGCTATTATTTCAGATTGTTAATAGAAAAATGATTCCATACATTTATACTATAGCAATCCAAAATTTCGATTTTGGTATTTATTTAGGGTGAAAAATATATAAAACAAAGTCTTATGATAATTTCTCATTCAATTAAAATGTAGTATATCTAAAAAATGTAAGTTACTTAAGCTTATGAAGCATAACGCGTTTCACAAACGCAGAGCAAAGCCAATGAATACAAGACTTGTTTACATCTACGGGTATCACGTGTTCGAGATATCATGTGATCGTGACGTCACATGAATTTAGTCCATTATGTATTAAGAATGACATCTAAGTTGATATATATTATTCTCTAAAAAGTTTCGCTCAATATCACGTGAAGACTGTGAAGTATTGATGAATGTTTAGAAATATTCAATTTTTCACTTGCCAGAGTTATGCGTTCTAAAATTCATATTGGATGTTAATTTCATTAGACCTGCAGAAATTACATAATTTCATAAAATATCTTAAGAATGTGAAATAATAATTTGTTCGCTCAAAAGCAATAAAAAAAAATCCTTATAATAATTAAAATTAATTTTTGCAAAATTAAAACCAAATTTAAAGTTTATAATTCAAATTAATATGAATTCGTTGATAATATTTATTAGTGATATCTCAGTTGATTTTAAAAATTAAAAATTATTAAAATAATATTTATTTGTTTGCCCCGAAAAACAATATTGATGAAATTGAGTTTTCTGTTTTTATGATGTTGATATTCAGGCGAAGCTTAACTTGTAAGATGTAGAAAAAATGCATGAGTAGTTATGCATGTGTTAATTCAGCAGTTTATCTTAAGTAAAATTATTTGTATACACTTTAATGTAACAGTCAAAATATACCATAGACAGTTTAATCATACTTAAAATTCCTGCAAAATTAACGTCTTATCTATTTTTTTTTTACTTTCTTACTTAAATTTTGGTATGTGCTTAGATCTGTACTTCTCAGCTTATTAACACTTGTAGCTCAACTTTTTATATAAATATTCTAATCCCATTTAATGATAATCTCTCTGTAAATCAGTTTTTATAGCTTTTTTTGATTATAATAACTTTCACATGTTCGGATGATGTTATTTCCTTTCAAATTAATAATAATAAAGAAATTATACATTTCTTAACTTTTCATCTAGAGTATATAAATTTATTGCAAACTAATGTTAAAATAGCTGAAGTGGAATATTTAGATGTTTTTTGAATAAAAGATAATAAAATTTTTGGTAATATATATGACCAAAAAGATACCTTTTTCTCTTTCGTGATTGATAAAGTACCTTAATGGAGGAGTTCATTTAAGCCATAATAAGTTAGAAACATAATATGTAATCATATTTTATGTAATAATAGACTTTTGACAAATATACGGGTTATTTACTCCAATTTGGATAAGTTTAAAAAAAAATTTGATTGGAAGCAAAATTTCCTTTGACTTTTTTCAGAACAATTTAAAAGATAATATTTATATTGTTTAGTTTTTTTCTCCCTCTTATTTTATTTATTATTTTTCTTCTTTTTCCCCTATTGCATTATTTTTGTCTTAAATTCTTTACTTTTACGTGCGTTAATACTCATTCACGCTGATAGTGGGCATTACTGTACTTCCAATCTAAGATTCAGTGGAAGTATTTCTTATTTGTTAGCGAGAGAAATGGTTTGATAATTCTTACGATGTAGGGCTTTTCATGTAAATTTTTATAATTCTTTTTAATCTGGATGATTTATTTTATATTGTCCTTTTTCTGTTTTCATTCAGTACAGATTTAGTATGTCTCTTTATTTGTCTATTGTTATATTTTATTTCATATCTTCTTTTGCACTTTCTTCTATTTTCATCTTGTTTCTTTTGGAAATTATAAAGTTTCCATATCAATTTATAAAATTCTTCTGTTGGGATTCTTAGTTGCTAGTAAAAACTGTTTAGTTAGATAAAAAAAAAAAGCCAAAAAAAAAAAAGCCAAAAGCCAGTTTCAGTATTTATAAATGTTATATCTACATTTTAGGGTCTTTCATTTTATATTTTTCTTTGTTTATCTATTAAACAGCTGGTTAAGCGAGCCGGGAGTTACAATATTAATATAAATTGAGCAAGCAATCAAATAGACATTTATCAAGATTACTCTCTCCTTTTTTCTGACCATTCCATTATAATTATTTAAATTAGTAACAAACTGAAGCGTTTTACCTTCATTTTCTTACTGATCCACATAGTATAGACTGAGTTAGATTAATATTTTTAGCAATTTTATTTTCTATTTTCGCCTCATATAATGTAATGCCTCTGAGTCTCTTGGCCTCCATTTTTTTTTTTCTTTAGTTCAATTTTTATTTTCAAAGATTTTAGTTCTAGATTTTGCTTTCATTTTTAATAGGATTTCTTGGTACGCTCAAGTTGATTTTTCAGCTTTTTTCCGTACTACGATCAATATTTTTTTGTTGAACAGATTTATTTACTCGCGCTTTCTTTTTCTCTTTTTATTTAAACAGTTTTCTTTTGGGCCTTTTTCTCTTGGCTGCATATATTCTTTCGTTTTCTTCTTTTTTTCATTCAAGTTCGGCTTTGTATGGAACCGAGAATTTTACATTTGAATTGGGCCGGTTCTGGGTCGTAGGTAAGGTAGGTGACTGCCTACGGCGGCAAAACCGCCTGAACTAGAGTACTAAAGGAATTAAGAAAACTGAGCCCACAAATTTATATTTTCAATACTTTTATTTAAAAAATAAATGAGTAATAAAATCTAATACATCAATTGACAGGCTCTTGGCCATTTCTATATTTTTAGATGCAACACAGACCGAATTTAGCTAACTTATTTAATTTGAACTGAAAAAGAAAAGGCTCCTGGATATTTCTAGTAAAAGAAAAATTCTAGAGAGATTGTTTTAATTTTAACTTAGATTTTTATGATAGTTTTGTTTTTTGATTTAAAAGTACATGAAAATTATCTCTGAAATTAGTAGGTACTAGATTAAGTTTGTAAGTTCCTTGTGTCGATAGCTCGTTAAAATATTAATTTTGTTTTTTAATAGAACAGTTTTCTTTTAATATGTATTAATATTGTTGTCATAATTAAATTACAAGTCATTTTTTTGGTTAAGATGGTTCTTTTATGATTCTGCTTTTTAAAAATAATTAGAAAAATGTTTTGAAGAATAGGGAAGGCATTTTTGGGTTTGCAAATGGCGGCAAAAACGCAGGAGCCGGCGCTGCTACTAGAATGTGTTGATATCTCATCTATAAAATATTTTGAGATGCGGTTAGTTTCAATATACGATTAACTTCCTCAATAATCAAAGATGTTATACTAACATTTTCAAAGCGTGAAATTCCTTCACCTGCTCGTCTGTTACTGATTTTGGTGGACCTTCTTCTAATTTGAGATTGATCGGTCTAAGAAAAAGGAGTGTGTTCCAAATACTCTAAAATGTTATAGTTCAATCAGGGCCGTCCTTAACCCAGGAAATTCCACACCCAAGCTTCATTTTTTTTTAAAAAAAAATTTTTAAGAAAAAAACTGAGAATAATGAAGGAACCATGTTAACCAGAAGAAAATAATATATAATTGAAACAAATCAATACTATTTATATAGATTTACTGAAAACTGCTTTATTAGGAAATAAAATAGGCGTTTTTGAAGAACAACTTATGAACTAAAACTAGTATCTACTATTTTCAGAGATATTTTAGATATGCTTTTAAAACAATAAAAAAATCGTACAATAATGTACAAAATATAAGCCTAAATTACAATAATCTCCTCATTTCGTGCATTACATAATGTTAAAGCACCGTAAAAATTTTTGAAAATGAATGTGCAATTACATTTTGATGTTTAAGCGGAATGAAGACTCGTTGCTCTGATTTGTTCCATTTTCTAGAAGTACAGGAAGTTAAATAAATAGTACCGATGAAAAATCGCAACTAGTTACCCACTCACTTCCTCCGAAAGGGATAATTCCTTGAGGGTCGTTCTGTCCCATTTTTTTTCCATTCGCCCTCAAGCTTGTCATTAAAACAATGTGTTTCTTGTCACTTTTATCGAACTTGAATCTAATTGCATCTCTCGAGAATACTTAAAGGAGTTGCTATCAGAAGCCTACACTAATAAGTACAACTTTTTGAAATATTACACTATTCGACTGCGTGCAGAGTTTCTGTGGTGTTCCTATTCCTTTGACCCCCCTACTCCACTAATGTTGCAATGACAAAGTTTGCAGAAACACTACATATTGTTAATATTTTGGATTGATATAACGCCTGCTTAAGTGAGTAGGCACAAAATTCTTGTATTGTAATTTGCCCCTTTTTCTTTAAAGCAATGTGCAGGGTAAGACAAGCGGGAGCCGAACTTGCCTTCTGATGAGGACGGCAGCCTTCCTGACGTCTCATCTCATTATTTACGAAAAGAAATATCCAGAAGCCTGTCTGTTCCTGTTACATTTAAATACGCTTGTCCAATCCGGTTTGAGGTGCATCTCCCAAAATAGGTGAAGCTTGTCCGTTCATATAAATTCCTTAGAAATCCAATAGATGGCGTTCGTAGCATCGTAAAGGGTTTGTGTTTAGTAAGCATCCTGACTCACTAGACAATTGTCTGAGTTATTTTCATAACTTGGTATTATATTTATTGCCTATTGAAGCAAAAAACTTGAGTTTATTTAGAAAAATGAAAAAAAGAGAATTTCGAGTGGGAATTAAATACTTATATTAAAAGGGCTTTGTTAACGCTTGCATGTGCTATCACCGTGCCACCTGTAAATAAGGAACTTAAATGTGGATTCTAACCGTAACTGGGGAGAAGAGCCGGAATCGCTGGTGTGAATGCTTGCTAAGTGTAAAACGACCTATCTGTGAAGGCACTGCCTGCAGGTGTCTTGTGAATAATTAAAGAGATATATTTAATACAGTCCACTGATCCGATAGAGATCAAAGCTGAGTTGGATGAGTTACAAGGTATATCTGTTCTTCTGTATGCAACTGTTTACAATTGGGTAAATGAGTTAAACGCGTCCGTAGATCCCAAAAAGATGAATGTTGTTCGAAAGAGTGCAGTGCAGTAGAACTGATTACTCTTGGTATCATCGACAACACCCACTATATGGTTTTTAGTAAATGACGAATCAAAATGCGCGAAATAGTTGAAGCAACTAGCATATCGCAATATGCAATGTTTAAAATTTTGCACGAAAAGCTGGGTGTGAAAAAAATCTCTGCAAGACGTTCTCAGTGGAAAATAAGCGCAGTCGTGTGGTCGACTCTGAGGCTATTTTGGCGCTTTTTCGTCGCAATCCTGGTGAGTTTCTGCGTCGATACATAACTGTGGATGAAACATGGATACACTACTACACTCTTGAGCCATAGAAACAGTTAAAACATTGGGTTTCTAGGCGATCGGGCTCAAATCGGCCGCAAGGTGATGGCCGTGGTTTATTGGGATCCATGCGGAATCATTTATACCGATTATTTAGAAAAAAACAACAACATGGAGATTATTATGCTTCGTTATTTTTACTGGTTTAGAGGAGAAATCAAGAAAAAAAACGCTTTCATTTGAAAAAGAAATAGATTCTTTTTCATCAAGGAAATGCACGGGTGCATACCTGCGAAGTTTCGATGGTCAAAATCATAGAATTAAAAGCTCGAATTATTACAACATCTAGCGTATCCACCGGATTTAGTCTCAGTGGCCTTTTCTTTATTTCGAAACTTAAAAAAAAAAAAGGTCTCGGTGGACATAAGTTCACATCGAATGAAGAGGTCATTGGCCAAACAGGTGCCTATTTTACGGACTTTCTTACTTTTTAGATAACTTAAAAAGTTAAAGAGGAAGAAACGCTTGGAAAAGTGTATAGAGCTAAAAGGAGATTATGTTGTACAAAAATCTACCTAAAATAATCTTTTTTCTTTGTCTCTAATCTCTATCTTTTTCTAAGGACTTACTGAACGACACTCATATATCACTAAAAAGGAGGAAAAATGGATTTTTTTTAACAACGTCTCAACACCTTAAAATATAATGTATTGGGTAAAGTACATCCATTTAACCACTACCTTTAACACTTTAAGCTAATGGATTCTCCATACAATTAATTTTATGCTTCCGAGTTATTTTCGGAAGAAGCGAGTCAACACAAAACTAGTTTTTGTTGAAGTTCGTGGTCGGGATACAGTCAATTGTGTGTTCATCTTCAGTAATAAAAAAAAAAATCACTGCCCGAGGCCAGGCACTGAATAGAACAAGGCGACCTTTACCCACACATTTTAACAGATAAGATTCTTTTATTTTTTATTTTGAGAACCCAGCGTATGAAAGTCATTTATCCGGAAGCAGGGATCTAATTAAGAGAACGAAAAAACGTGCAGCGTGTTTTAATGCTTCGTTTTTTTTTTGTTGTTGTTGTTTGTTCTACAGTAGCAAATATGTTCTTATGATACAACAAGCTAGTTAGTCATAGTAATGAAATGTTACGCATAATAATTGGAACTCTTACTATTCGGATGCATTCATTCAAACGTAAAGACTAACTGTCTGAAAAATGTAAATATACGTTCGACAATTTTAATAACTAATTAAACATAGTAAACATAATAAATATGGTAATAATTTGTTTACAAGAGATTTATTAAATATGTATTATTTGATAATGAATAAATAAATAACATATGTTTGTTTATATATTTGAATGTGTGTGTGCGAATTTATTTATGTGCAATTTAGAATCAATAACTTCAATATTTCAAAATACGTTAATAATTTTGATTTCGTACAGTCTAATGCTAAAATTATTGTAATTTTCGAGTCAGTTAAACAGTAATAAGTTAGTTGTACTTTTTTTTACGTTCAGTGAAAGTTACTTGATGGTTTTCTTTAATGTTAATTTGCTACAAGGAATATTCCTGTTTATTAGATTAATTTTTCGAAAAGAAAATTTAAAGCTTTTTAAAACGGCATGGATAATTTAAAATCACAAACAATTTTTTTAAAAATATTTCACATTTAAGGTATAAAACTGAGTTACATCTTGAATTTTGTTGATAAAACTTTGTAATTATTAACTACTTTTTGCAATTTCTTTACTATTTAAAACTGACTATTCGGCATATAGAGATACATCAATTATAATTACTTTTTTATCGATCGCTTGGAAAAGAGATCAATAAATTAGAGGAAATTTTTTTAGTTTCATTGTTTTTGTCAAACTTGAAATCATTGGCATTTATACATCTGGATGTATTCATTCAATCATCTCGTAGAATTTGTAAATTTTAAAATCTATATACTCTCTCTCTCTGAAATATTATAAAAGTAATACATTTAAAAAAATACTTTTATGCATTAATTTATTAATTATTAATAATTATTTTATACATTTTAAAAAAATTGTTTTAAAAAATACTCTAATTTTAAAAAAAAAATTACACTCTTGTCAATAGTTTGAAAATACTTTACTTCTACAGAAAAAGGATATTTATGAGTTACTTTTAGGCCGTCTATCGGCCATTTCGATTTCATCAACATAATGTTAAACCTAAGGAACTTCTGCCATACTTAAATTTCAACTTTTTTATCAATTCGAATTCAAAAAAGATGCACCCGAAAGAGCAAAATATAACCAATGTTTCTGGGGAATCATATTGTCTCCCCGATTGTTGAAAATGTTTTAAATTATTTTTTAAAAGCCGATAAACCCACAAACGAATCCTTGAAACCAATGCCAAAATATTTTTAAAAATCGGAGGAAAATGTAATTTTGCAGGAACCTTCATTATTTTTTGCTCTTTTAGATGCACTTTTTTTGCATTCAAATAGATAAAACATTAAAGATTTGAAGGTGGTTGTAGAAATTTCATAGGATTAATATTACGTTCACGAAACCAAAATGGCTATTAGATTGGAGTCTTAAGAATTTGCCACGTGTTACATATTCGTAATGTAACTAAACGTCCAATGGCAGGTAAATAGGAGGTTTAATCGTAGAGAGAAATAAAAATTTAAAAAAAAATAACTTTTAGCAACTCTAAAAAATTTCTTATGGAAAGAACACTTAAAAACTTAACTAAATCCCTTTGTATAAATACAACAATGAATAATACGTTTCTGAATTATATGGATTTGGTTTGGCTTGCTCTCCTGAGTATATTTTACATCTTGAGAGAAATGAGTAAAGTAATTTTATCGTATAAGAAATTTTTTTTCTCTTTAAAGCTTTTCATTTTAAAAAATCAAAGATCTTTTGCAGCCTACTTTATACTTTGTCATGACAAAAATTCGTAATTTTTTTTATAAATTATTACAATATATAGACCTGATTCTTTTTCGAATATAGTATTAGTTTCCTTATTTCTTTCCTTTTTTTATTTGACGAAAATGAACATAATACATATTAATTCTTTTCAATTGCCTCTTACTCGTGAAATTTAGAGTTTAATATCCCTATTCACTATTGTTGAGCAGTTAACAATGAAACTAATTCTTCTGGAAAATGATCTTCTTTAGAAAAAGCTATTTTGGAAGAGAAGAAAAGAACTAA
>BMAW01100484.1:0-11974 GCA_019974015.1 Nephila pilipes | reverse complement strand
TATATATATATATATATATATATATATATATATATATATATATATTTCTTTACGAGGGGAAAGAAACAAACGTGAATACATACATTCAGTTTGAGTTGTAATTTTTAATAATTTCCCAAGAAAACAAGAATAGGAATTGTGCGATTTTCAAAATATCTGAATTTGTTACTATGGCTAGTATTTTTTCCCATTACTCCTTTCTTTTTATTTCTAATTTTTCTCTCACAGATGTGTAAATTCTCTTTCAGCATTTCGTGTTTCTGCTTGTCACTGAAATTATTTTAATTTAGACTTATGTATTCAAATTTCGTTCCCAAGAAGCACAAAGTTCCAAACTTTAGATAATGTCTGCAAGTATCTTTTCCATCAAGGCTTATCTTTTTTATCGGGAACAATTCAAATCTGGAATTTTGTGAAAAAACATTTGATCACCCTCTTGGGAGATCTAAAAACTCTTCTTTAGAATACAACTTTTTTTTATTTTAGCTCTCCGACGTGTTTCTCTTAATGTGAGGAATACCCAGAGTAAACCCGAAGAATGGAGGTACCAAAATGAACTTAATTTAATCTCAGACCAGAGAGCTGTTTCTAAGATCCTTTTCTCGGTGTTACTGAAAGCTTGGTACCATTTCTTTCCCTTTAATTACAGTATCGATCTTTTTTTATTAACTAAGTTCTAGGAAAGAAGGTGGGAAGCTCAAAGTAACGTTAAAACTAGAACACAAAAGAAGAATAATTTGTCAATCCGAAAGGACTTTGTTTATCTCATGTATAGTTTCACTATACTTTATTTGCATAAATTTGTTTTCATTGTCAAGTTAAACAGGAAAGAGACACTCTGCAGAATCTCAAGTTTTTCAATTAAGTCAGATGTATATAATCACATTAGATACAATTTTCGTTCTAAACTAATTCCAAAAACTTTTTGTGTCTGATATTTATGTGATAAAACGTTTTTTCGCCTCTGAATTCTCTATGCATAATTATTGTGTTTTGTAAAGTCGTGTTGGCCTGAAATCACGGGAGAGGACATAAAGAACGTAGTAACGATTCCAATGTTGGGCTTTCTTATTCAAAACATACTTTGAGTTAATAATGCACTGAAGTTATAAGTGTCTCAATAGAAAATACTACATTTTATTTTACTGCTGAAACCATTATTATTTTTTGCTCACAAATCAGACTTTTTTTATTGATAAAATATTATTATGCTTCAAATGTTCCAAAAGGTATAATTTAATGCATTATTTAACGTTATGTAGTTATTTTCCTAAATCTTGGTAGAAAAGGTAAGGATTAAAGATACTTAAAAATCAACGAATTGTTGAAGAGATTGAATATGTGTATAAATCACTATGATTGATAAATATATTAATTTTTGAATAGAGAAGTTACAATTTTATAGTTTGAATTTAAAATACTTTATTTTCCCACTGGAAATGCAAAAATTGCTTTTAGGTACGAATTTTCAGTATTTAGTATTTAATTAAGACTTTCGAATTTTGTTACGTTGTACAAAGAGTACTAACATGTTATCATTCAATTTTAAAAAAATACAAAATTACCTTTTTTTTTTAATTTGTACCGCAAATGTGCAAGAAATGCAAATAAAATAAAATCATCGGAATTTTTTTTCAAAAAAAATTTTTCTTTTGCATCACTGCGTTTTTAGGAATTTACAATGAATTTCAATTAAAACTAATTCAAATACGACATAATTCAAATTGAAAGAAATTAGAGATTTCATGGGCAAAGGATATAAGTTTGTATTTCTGACATTTTATGATTTATAAGTCTGAGTAACAAAAAAAACGTGTTTTACAAAGTATCCATATTTAAAAGTAAAGTGATCCGATTCTATTGTACTATTGTTACATCAGCTATTCTTTTCTATTTAACGTTTTCTAAAACTAGGACAAAAGTAGTTTATTTTAATTTTTACTGTACTCTCTGGAATATTATTCAAACATGCATTTTTGGAGCATAATTCGGATCCTAGCACTCAAAACAAAAATTTATAAGAAGAACGATTTATTTATTGAAAAGAACATAAAAATAAACACATACACTAACTGAAAAAAGTCGCTTTATAAAATACGATATTTATATTTATATATTTATAAGAATACAATCTATCCAGTTGTATGTGTATGTGTGTGTTTCCTGAATTCTCATAAATACATGACAACGAATATCGCAATCGTTTCCGAAAATCAGAGTTATTTCTATATCAGCAAGAATTTCTAAGGAATTAAGAATTGCTTCAGTGAACTGCATCTTAGTATTTTAGAGCTCTGCTTTCAATAAAGATGATAGTTTATGTCAAAGTACATTATGAAATGTCATGTTAATGAAATAAGTGATTTATATATAACGCATCTGGATTACTTAATTTAATCCAAAGGTATAAGTGAATATGATGTTAGGATATGTCTTCTCAGAATATTAATGAAGGAGTTTGATAAGAAGAAGATATCTCCGGAATTGTTCGGCTGTTTTCTTAGAATGCTTCCTCTTACTCATATTATCGAGGACAGCGATTCTTTATCTTGATCACAGACAATCAGCGTCTTTGTTCGTTGTAATGAAACCAAGAATTGTGTATAGCAGTGTTTTCCAGACATTTTTCCTGTCACCGGTTATTTTTAAGATCACCGGTTATTTTTCGTAAGCAACTAAAGGTCATTTGCCTATTTTGAAATTTCTAGGTAAAATAGAAGACTAATTAGACGTCAAAAATATAATTTTTGTGTACATAAATAATTTCTAGTATGAAATTATCACAAATATATTTTCAAAAAGAAATCTTGGAAAAAAAACCAAATGATTAATTAGAAATGTGAAACAAACTTAAAACTTCCCCTTTCTTCTAGCAAACTAAATCAATGTTACGTTTGGAAGAAAGTACAATAACTTATTTCTCACATCTTATTCAATTATTTTTTGTTTTGTTTTCTGTATTTATTTCTTAGGAAATCCAGTGTTGAAACTCTGGCTTCATATTTATAGGTCGTGTGTGACATTAGGCATCAGAAATCTTTTCTGCAAAATCTGGGTACTATTGAGGATATAATTGCCAAATTTTCATTCGTGATATTATAATATATTATAAATGATATCATATGAATCATATTTTTTCGAACCGTTGGGAGTAATATACCAAACGAAAAATATAAATTTAACTCTGCAATCCGTCAATTCTATCTCGAATTATACGTCAAATGCAAATTGATTTCTTATACATTCTTTGTGGCTGTTGATCGAGGAAAAAAACATTCCTTAAAATTAGTTTCCAAACTTAGCAATTGTTTTTTAATAGCAGCTGAAATCTCATAAGGCAATGAACTCATATTATACTATTTTGCAACTCTGTGACATTTATAAAAGCCTTGTTATTTTCAGCTTCTGCACGACAACCACAAAGTCAAATTAGAATTATTCAAAAATAAAAAAAAAAATGTCACAAGGATTTTCCGCATCAATTTAGGAGTTTTGATATCACGAAGAGAAGGTGGGCGACCTACCAATATTTTTTTCGTGACCTGGTTATGGGTCTTGAGCCACCATTTGGGAAATCCAGTATTAGAGTGAACTCGTGATTTGAACCCGTTAAAGATATATTTCTATAAAGATTATATTTGAATTATTTCCACTTTTTGAGATATACTAGCATGCTGCATGTAATGTGTGATTTCTTTAAAAATTCACCTAAAATATTTAAATATTTTTTTAAAAAAAGAAGTTAAAAGTCAAAATACAAGGTTAAACGAAATGAGAATAGAATATTTTTTAAATAATATTTTCTTTGAAATAAAAAAAAAATATATATTTATTTATAAAACTTTTACATGATACCACTTTTATATGTATTAAATGTTATATTTTAATATCTAAGAAAAATTTCTTTTCTTAAAGCCATGTTTAACAAAATTATTTCATATGAGTACGAAGTAAATAATGTTTTCTTCACTTTTACTACCAAGTAAAATCATAGTAATGAAGGGTATTTTTTATTTTTACTAAACATCCTCTCCTCTAAAATTTCATTTATATTATTTTAAATTTCATGTCCTACCTTTTGGAAAAATTAGTAGCTGCTCAAGCATTTTATGCTTGCACATTCATTCCAATTATCGAAAGGTATTATGTAGGAGTTATCCTCACCTTTTTTTTTATTTAAATATTCTTAACACAAATACTTTAAAAATTAACGTCACTTGTATTTTGTCACTTCTTTTATTAATTGTAACTTCCTATTTAAGTCAAGAATGTTTTACTAACAAAAATCCTCCAGAACTGCTCAATTAGCAAAATTTAGAGTAAACTTGTTTTTCTGGAATATAAAAGCTTCCTGCAGTACCTAATATCTCTCTTTCAAGTTGACAACTGTTGCATAAGATGTACAAATCTGGCGTCCCGTCATGACGAGTATAATACCAATAATTGGTGAAATATTTCACCTTCACTAAAAAACTATCATCATGTAATAGACGACATTCAATTAAAGTTAAATTACTGCAAATGTTTCAAGTCAACATCAAAAATAACGTCATAAAATATGACGCATACACACACACACAGATATATATATATATACTATGTACTAAATATATATATATATACTATGTACTATATATATATATATATATATATATATATATATATATATATATATATATATCTTTGTGAGTATAAGCTAATAAGCTATATAAATCATTCAAACAGAAAAGTTAATTCTCTCTTCCCACCATAATATACATCGTGCTCTAATATACATGATTAGATTATGTCTTGTATGATGTGGAATTCCATTTTGAATATCACATGCAATTTTCAAACGAACTGATTATGATGTCTGGGTGTATGATAATATATCGTGTATAATAATATATACTTAAACAAAATTTGAAATGATAGCAGTAAATCTGTTTATACATTTGCTTATTCAGTCTAAGTTACTTAATTCTTTGACAGTAGAATTAATAGTTTCTGACGGTGATGTAGATTGCTCGCTCACTTTTAAAAGACAGTCTTAAAATAGTTATTTGGGGTACATTATTGCAGTATGTACAACAATTGAAGCCGTCACTTTTTAACAATCTAATAAATGATAAACATTAGAAATGTTAGTTTGTAAAATATTACAATAAAATATCTTAATAAACACATTCAATTTAAAACTTTGTAAAACATTTAATGATATTTAACTAAAACTAAAACTATTTTTATGAATGATACACTTAAAAACATAAAATTGTTCATCATATATATCATCATAAAATTTATTTATCATCAAAATTATCTAGCTTTCTCCTTTGAGCTGTCTCAGTAACAAATCTACACCAAACTACAGAAGAAAATTAACTAGATCAACAACTAGATCAGTAATATTTTCCCTCATTATTAAAAAAAAATTAGGGTACCCTTACTGTCATCTATATGCTATTAAACTAACTAATTTTTTCTAGTAGATATCATTTGTAACTCAAACATCGCAGGTTAATACACGGACGAACTCGGCTTGTCAGTGCTCTTTGAGGAAAAGTTTTGCTTTGCCAGTAGGATTCGATTGTAACCATTTGGTCGAAAAACTTGAGATGAGCTAACCTCCTCTACGCATTGAATTATGCTACGCTATTCGAATGCGAGCTGGGCTCGTTTATAATCATCCAATGTTTAAATGAATTTCGTAAGCGTTCCTTGACGCTGAATTGTTGCAATTTATGAAATTTCAAGGCCTTTTATTTACATGATTGTTTCCTATAGAATTTACAAATTTCTACATTTCATCACAAGGAACTTTTGGCTTTATAATATCAAAATACTTATCTAAAATGTAGACATTTCGCATTTCTTTTAAGTGGTATATGATGTTAGCCCATGAAATCTTGTTTTTGACGACAGATGGTGTTTCTGAGGCAAGTATGTATTACAATTTCGGGTTGCATTCTGTTAAAGGGCATCAAAAGTTTACACTAAGTTATTGAATAATCGCTTATTTCTTTCTGTGGTTCGAGTTGTCACCTTCTACGAGACCTGGATTTCCCATTATTATACATTATAAACCTAGCAATAATCAAAACAATGGATTGTTCCATTCAGTCTGCTCTAAAAAAAAGGTGAAGACGATCTCATTGGTCGGAAAATTTCTGGCGATGATTTCCTGCTTGCGAAGAGCGTCATTCTCATGGACATCGTAGAAAAAAGAAAATATATCAATAAACAGCACTACAGTGAATTATATGATTTCATTCGTAACACGCTTATTTTTTGAACCGCTTTCGTAATATTCCTTCAGTATTCCGTATTAAAGAAAGCTAGAAACTAAAAAAAAGTGTTGAATTTCCGATCAAATACAACATTTCTCAACTGGTTTTATTTTCCAATATTAATGGCAGAGATTTTATATCCCCTCTTTATAAATCTTAGAAAAAAAAGCGAGATTGTAATATAGAAAAACAATAACTTTGAATTTTTATAATTTTATTATTCATATTGAATTTGTATAATTTTATTGTTCAATTTCTTTTTCGTACTGTAAATATTTTTAATAAATTTTTTTGACTTCTTCAGACATTTAAAGACATTTTTTTGCATTTGCGCCGTAATTTTAACACTCCAGAAAAATTTTCAGATAATTGATTTATTTTTGTTTTCGATAAAATTTGTTTAGAATGTGCAAGCCTTTCTAACAAATCAATTTCTATATCAATCTGTATCAATTTCAAATGTTTAAGAATGGTACATTGGTCAAAAATCTAAGAAAGTTTAAATAATATTTGTAATTATAATCACTAATGGAAAAACTTGGTATCAATGTTAATTGCTTAAAGGGAACTAAAAATTAATATGTTAACCCATAATTAATTAATAAAATTAACATAGTTAATATTTAGGGTCTTGAAAATAGAGTGAAAAATATGAATCTTTTGCGTAAAATAATCTAGTATACAACACAGAACTGTTTTTTATCTGGAATATATCTGAAATTAATAATCAGATTGGAATTAAATTTTGAAGGTGTGCTATTTTCATCATTTTAAATCTATTCTGCAAAAATTTATGTTCCGGAATGAAAACATTCCTTTTAAAATTAATTACGTTTTTTCATGTTGTAACACACTTTGTTATTACATACTCCTCCCATTCTCAATGTATAAAAGTAACTAATCAACATACAAAGTCAAATGATCAGATAGTCATACAAAAATGATAACAAAGTCATTTTAATCAGATCTTTGAAAAATTTTCAGACAATCCCTAACCTGCTATATCTGAGGGAGCAATCCCTATATGCTTCGGATTCAACGTTTAAAATAATTTACTAATCTTTATCTTACCAAACCAATAGAGTTCGAATTCTTGACCCTTTGTAGGTCCTATCTGGATTCCCTCCTAAAGAACGCAGGTTTGATACGGAAGTTTCACTTGATAACTTCAGCTCATAATCTATATATTCGCTAGCCAACAAATCTCCATAATAAAGACTTCAATGTTCTTTGCATATCCACAATTCTGTTCATTTTCTTATACTAATTTTAATCTAATCTCATAAGTCATGTTTAATTTATTGAGAACTATTTTCGATTTAAACAACGCCACAAAAATATTTCAAAGTGTTAAGTGAAGGGAGAAACGTGGGAAAACCATAATTAATGTTAATTAATTAATTAAAAAATTAATTAACTAACTAACATCGAAAACTAATACCTTTTGAGTTATCAAGAGTGTCCTTGGAAGAGGTTAGGTTCACCAATCCATAGGTGGTGTTGTCTCAGTAGAATCGTGTGTTAGAGTCATTAATCCCGTTAAAGACCAATCGTGCAACGGGAGGTTCAATCTGTCTGGGCTGAAACTCATCACGTTAGCGTATTGTGAAAGTTACGATAGTAGAATCCCAGCCCAGCTGTTGTCTTCCTCATCGGTTGATCGTAATTCAAAATTGCGAAATCCGTCGCCGTTAGACGTCGTGCTGCTTTAAAGTTCGACGTACATAAACAATGAATTAATCAATTGAGCGATTGTCTGACCCCATCCGAACGTGGTAGTGGAGGTCTATGGTAACTAAACCGTGGTTTAAATGATGCTGAGTTATGGTATTAACATAAATTAAGCTTCCTTTCCACAAGGCCATTCTTTTATCATTATCAGCAATATTAATAAACTGACGATGCTTATCCTACTTTTCCCCCAATCACGTATTGTAGACTCAGATATATTAAGTCTTCTCACAATTTCTGCTTCTCTTTCCCCTTTTCAAATCCAATCGATAACATTCAGTTTTCCTCGATCGTATAGGTTTTTTGTTGAAGTTTACACTCTTTCGATATCATTTTTAATTAATGTAAAAATCCTTTATACAAAAAAAATCTTTATAAGTCTAAAAATTTCACCAATGTAAAATGATTAACCGTACAGCTAATCTCCCAGACCATGAGATCTTAAAGGTATTCTGTTACAATATATTTAACTGGATTATATTTTGCGAAAAATAATGACTCATGTATATATATATACAGAAAGAGAGAGAGAAAGAGGATTGTAAATCCTGGACAGGATCCCCAAAATTTGTAGGTGGGATCTCCACCGGTTTAATCTTATACAATGAGCTACTTAAAGGGGGTAATTTCATTCCTGATTCCATGATAACTTAGCACTAGTTATTTACCAATTCTATAATGAGGCTTGAAATTGGGTCACTACTTTTATTTATGAATAGATTTGGAATAGCATCTACAAAAGGGTTATATACAATTGGATTTACTTTGATTTAACTAGTTCATCAGAGAATGATTGATGGCAACCCAAATTTATGATATAATAACGATAAGTCTTGAAACGTGAGCTGGCGCTCGGAACAATTCAGTCAATCATGGTGAAGACCGGAAGTAGGATGAGTAATGCGCTCCGCAGTTTTAGGAATAGGGGTCGCTGCGTGAGCTAACACATGACGCTAATTCGGGGTTCCATCTATCGAGCAAATAAGGAACTAGAGTTACAATATCATTGGAAATGTAATTAATAAATTAGTAATTAACTGGAAAATCAGGTTATATATATATATGTATGTAATTTAACTTTAATTTAATAACTTCTCTCAATAATAATTTATAATTTTCTATTTTACCCAATTGCACCTAATTCAAAAGTTAAGAGTTCATTCTTATTTCCTGATCCCATTTCAAATTATTCTTTTATTTATTAGATGACGCGCTCATAAAATTTGTTTATTCCTTTTTTTCCCACGATCGTAAATCTGTCAAAATAATCCCTTCTAGACTCCTTGTCTTTAATTGTTTCACTAGAATCCCTAATCCTGTACCATATGTTTTATGACGTTTCCTATGAATAATACCTATTATTTAAAGGGATACTCTGTGAATTGGGGCACTTTTTATCGTCTCGCCATTGTCGGAGGCACTGCGGTTAGACCGCTAATATAAACACTCTTTTTTTTCTTCGACCTGGCTGAGCGACCTTGCGCAGCGTTTAACTAAAATGAAAAAAGAATAAAGAATAGTTGAACTTGAATGTGAATCGCATTCGTTATTGGTTAAATATTGTTTACAACTGCAGTCGACCGAATTATTAAATGTCCTCCAGTAAATACATTATATATATGTAGAAGGTGGGGTGATGAGATTGTACATCCCGAATCTACAATAGTTTGCTCTTACGCAAAGGGCTGGTTGGGGGGGGGGGGGGGGGCGTAATTCCCTTAACGGATTTCATGGTGATTTTGTAGGAATTCAATGACGAGGCTCGACTTATTTTACTTCGTTTATTAGAAGAGATGATGAAGAGTGAAAGTATATATACCAACAGGAGATGACGAATTGACCAGTTCGTCGCATTAAAATAGATGACTGCCTCATTTAACCCATATTGGCGAAGGGCGCTGGAACGCGCTCAGGCGTTTGAAATTTACTTCCGACGTGGGCAATGCGAAGGAGAAAAGAAGCGAAAAGTGGAGAAAAGAGAGGGGGCGAGAACGAAAAATCGCTCAGTTTTGTTCTGGAACAGGTGGAGCTGCATAAGCTATCACATGACGCTGATTCGTGGTGCCATCTATCGAGTATGTAAGGAACTGGTTTTACAGTACATTTTGAAGTAAAACTAATTCTTTAATAATTAGCTAGAAAATCGTACACACACACACACACACACACATATTGTTATATATATATATATATGTGTGTGTGTGTGTAATAAGGAGGAATGTATTAATGTCTGCTCTTACAGGAAGTTGTGACACATCAGAACAAAAGTTCAATCTGTAAACCGTAAAAAGAAAAATAAGAATTGTGACGCCATAATGTCTAGGATTGAAATATAAAGCGATTACTAGTCATTTTTGATATCACTTATCGAGAGCTCCATAGTTCAAGCAAAACCGCAAGTGAACAGATTCGGGTGTTTTCAGTGTTCGACTATATTAAAGGAGATACCAGCTATATTCGGCTGCAATAACAGGTGAGAAAGTAATTGAGGATGTCCCATTTTTAGACGACTATAACATAAACTTTGATTCCTGATTTTGGAACTCTGCTGTAAACGAACACTTTCAATGATAGCAAATATTTTTTCGGCAAAAATATTATTAAATACCAATTAAAATAAACATTTTTTTTTCTGTTGCAACTTTGCAGCAATTTGGAAATTTTTGGAAAAAAAAATAAACTCACTTTTATTCTTTTCGCTTCACTTTGATTGTTTTTGAAAATTGAACAATAATTTATCTTTCAGATACAGTAATGAGTAAAATCTTGGTGATATCCAAGATTTATTCCTCACTTATATCTCTCGTGATCTAATTATACGTCACATTTTCTTAATTGTATTCCTCCGGGTAACCAACTAATTAATTTCGAAGTTTCAATTACTTAATAAAGGTATTATGCCCTGAAACAGAATAAATGGGATTCTTGTGCCACGAGTTCTTATTACATATACATTCTATATTTTTACCAAGTAATGATGCCTTAAGGGGTCGAAAGAAAGTTAGAAGTTAAGAATGAAACATTTATATCTCGCTTTGAATAATGACCTTCCAACAGGATGCGAATGAAAAGAGCGGAGAAGATTATCACTCTCTCATCTCCTCCTATATCTATTCTATTTTTTTGAAACCTGTATTATTGATTGAATTTTTGCTTTTCGATTCTTATTGATATGTTTGAAGCAATAAGCTCTCCAGTTGTGTATTTGGATGACCACGATAACAGATAGGACATAGTTACGAATTAGCGGTAGACGTTGTTTCCGTCGAATCGTGGGTTCGAGTCCTGTTGAAGATTCGCAGTGAAGTGAGGATAGTACTCGTTAAATCAGTTGACGCTTCAAATCACCATGGTGTGGTGTGGATGTTCGAAAAGGGTGTGTCATCTTCTTCACTGGACCAAGGTTCAAAATTACGAGTTCCATCACAAATATTCCTCTTTTTGCTTCTATTTGTGACGTTAATGAACATTTAATCCAATCAGTAATATATTTAGTCGAAGTTTTCTTATAATTTTTCTTATTCGAATCTCTGACATAAATATGTACTTTCAACAATTGATGGGATATCCAATAATACAGATTTTATAACAATGAATACGAGAAAAGCATCAAATCAGTCAATTTTATAAAGAGATGCATTAGTTTTTAGGTAAATGAGCATTGTTCTTGAATAAATATTCAACTTATGTTATCGACGTTTTGGTACGACCATTACTGGAATTTTCCTTTGTTTTTGGGATGCTATTCGAACTACAGTCGACCCTGCTATAGAGAATTCAGGTAACCACGTAACTAACTACATAAATTAAGAATTAAAATGAATAGGATCACGAAATAACAATCAACGTATAATTATGACAGTTAAGATATGAAATAAATTTTGAAATTAATCTGAATTAAGAGAAATCATTAAGCACACACACTCGCACACACACACACACACACACACACACACACACACACACACACACAC
>BMAW01100481.1:251782-266792 GCA_019974015.1 Nephila pilipes | reverse complement strand
ATATATATATATATATATATATATATATATATATATATATATATATATATATTGAGTCTATTTTACTACCTGCTTTTGGCACGATTTAGCGTTATTTTGCTTTTTGTCGTCAGGGTGAGTGTGGTGTTTTTTTAAGTTACCACCATGAGAACTAGCCGTCAGTTATGGACAAGTAGACCCGAAGAGTGTGGACGAATAGATATAAAGTGAATTCAGACCCGTCTCTATCAGATATTTAAAGTCCGGTTTCAAAACTAATTTGGCAATAATGGCCTTTTTTGCTCTATATTCCAGAAAACCAATCAATCAACCAAGACCTCCACCTTTTGACGCTGATTTCTACTTCGTTTCTTTAGATATCAGGTCATCAGCTGTTGCTTTTGTTAATTCTAAATTCCTTTGAATGTTGTGTTAATAAATTGTTATTTCCATGGGGGTGCTTGGTTGATTTCTTAGAAGTTTCTGATATAAACATCATGGTAAATTTTAATATATTTTCTGAAATAAGATTTTACCTTGTCTGTCAGTTGCACTGAATTTATAATTCAACTTTTAAGAAATAATTTAAATATACACACTGATATTTATTTTATGTACGAGTATATCTTATTAAACTTAACTGTAAATTAAATTTATATATTTATGAAGTAGAGTTTGACTAAAATGTTGTAAGTGTTCTTTTCCCCTCAAGAATATAAAGGCTAGATATCATATTCAATAAAATATCTTCTACAAACGGAAATCGAAGTAATGTAAAAAGTCACAAGGTTTCACTCTATTATTCTCCTTTACTACAAGCTTATTCAAAACTTCATTTATTCAACTTCGTTGCTAAACTTCATTTATTTCATCACTACATCCATTACAAAAAGAAAACAAGAAATAACTTTTCCATTCACTGTAAATTATAGCAACGCTTGTCAATGACGTATCCAAAGATGACTATTTCTGATGAGCTACTAGGGTGGCTCAAAAAATGACATTTATTTTAAGAGAGGTGGCATCATTAAGGTTAATTATTGCTACTGCTGCAATTTTTTTAAACGGAGCCGAAATAAATTTGACATTGATTCATGAATTAGTTTTTATTTGGTAATCATTTGCATCAAATTAATATTTTATTGCTGCCGCTTAGAGTTGTCGACACCACTTTGCATCGAGTTGTCCCCGTCAATGATAAATTGATTCATGTTATGCACCAAAAACCAAGCAACAGTCATAGCAATGGGTTCCATTCAGTGAATCCGTACCAAGGCAGACGAGAATGTTCTCATGAGCCGGAAAATATATGACGAAGAATTTTTCAGGGGTGAAAGGTGCTGTGTTTCTTTACTTTAAAATAATCGAAATTCCTCCGCTTCTACAAAATATAGCAGAGACTTATAGTTGTGAGTAAATTCATACACAAGGAACAATTTTAAAAATTGAATAAAAAACAAAATTACACGAGATATAGCAAGACTTTCATATCCCTTAATGAATACAGAAAAAACAGTCATATAAAAGGATGGATGCTTCAAATCCGTCTCAAATCTATTTTAGGCACACACATAATATTCAGTGCAAATGTGTTCTACATCTTCATCTGCGTATCGCAAGTACAAAGTCCACTGGTCGCTAAATTAAACCGAAACAAGCAACTGTTAGCATTTCCTGGGTCGGTGAAGACTTGATTTAACTTAATTTCAGTTGAAAACTGTTTATACGCTCCAAACGATGGAAAATAATTTTTGTCCACGGTAATTTAGAGAAAGAAAGAAACTTTGTTCCAAAATCGTGTTTTCTCTTCCGGCATCTCTCTTCCCGTGACATGTCGGACAGACAACGTTAAATCGATATCGCGACACGTCGCCTCTTTAGCTAACTGGTCATCACTTTCATTCCCTAGAAATCCACTATGGTTCCGAACACAAGGAAAGATGAATCTCAGCAATATTTTCAAGGACATGCAAAATAAAGGGAATGTCTATCACAAGCTTTTCTGTAGAAGTTGTAATGCACAAAGGAAAGAGGGAAGAATGGGAATATTTGCAAATAAGATATTTCAAACATCCCATTCTCCTAGAAAGAATTTGTATATAATTTTAAGCTCAAAAGTTCCAACAGGAAAACAAAATATTCATCTAATACTTTAATCTGGAATGCTACCTTCTCTATTCCATCTACATATCCAGCAAAAACAAGGCTATCTTATTACCATTCGTGAAAGAAATATTTTTATGCTGTAATATAATTAAGAAACAACTGTAATAGGTTTCTTATAGGAAGGGTACTTTAAACGTGAAATAGCAAGTTTCTCATCCAGAGCGTTACAAACTCAGGCTTTTAAATAGTTGCCTTTAACTTCAGGATTATTTCAGATGACTAAGTCAATAGATAGAAGCCCAGAAATAGTAAAGACTGCAACGTAACGTAAGAGTCCTATAATTTCGAATAATATATGAAAGAGAGGTCTTCTTTGAAATGTTCTATGAAGACTTCTACTTTATTTCCTGGGGCCGCGGTAGCCTAGTGATCATGGTTTCGGATTCGTGGTCTGCGGTTTTCGTTCAGTCGCGGTTTGATCCTTGGCCGCCAAAGATTTGCCGTGTAGCCGGGGCTGATGCACGTTAAATCTGTCGGCCTCAAAGCTCTCCTGTTGGCGCGGTGTGGAAGTTAGAAGAGGGGGGTTCTAGCTTGGGTGTAGTTCTCTTCACTTTACTGTCGTTCAAAATTACGTGGTCCGTCAGCAATAGCCCTCGTGTTGTTTCTAATGCGACGTTAATACAAATTAAACTACTTTTTTTTTCCTTTTTAAAGAGTTTCCACATGATTTTGAAGCTTAATGGATCATTGTACTTACTATATCTTGTTTAAGTATCAGCTTAAGAAAATAAATGTTAACTCCATAGGTGGTATTGTTTTCACGATTTTCCAGTATATTTATTGTTATTTTGATGTGCAAAATACATCTATTGTCATGGTGTTTAAGGAATCAAAGAAACGTAATATAATGTTGATTCTTTTAAGGTTATCACTGCTCTTCAATAATATGTGAATAATTTTGTCAAATCACTAATGATTCATACACATAAATCACAGTGCTTTCGGAAATATACTGCTGATGGTACTATGGCCATTGATGTTGTATTCACCTTAACTGGCGGCTATAATGCCTGAATACAAACTTTTTCGTGTCGTATGTTCATTATATGTAACAATGCGTACTCTGCTGTTCCATATTATATATTTTGTTACGTTTTTCATCGCCTGGTCCACACGTTATCAGCAGCGGATTGGGGGTAACTAGAGGCAAGAGTATACGACTTTGATTTCTTTTCTTATTTACATTCTGATTATTTCAAATAAAATACAGATATATTTATAATAATAATAAGTAATTTTTACTGTTCCTTTTGCTTAAATGAAGTAAAACTTGATATAAATGGATATATCTAGAATATCGCCAAATTGGCCTAATTACATACACTAGCCACCTGCAAAAAGAGGTTTTTATAAGAAAAAATTCAATTTTGAAATCTGAAGTTAAAATTAAAATTCATTTAAAAGTTTTAAGAGAAAATATATATTAAAGTGTCCTTTTTTCATTTTATAACTTCAGTTTGAAATAAGAGAGACAGTAAAACCTCTAGGTATCTTATTTGTTTTTCTTTAATAATAAACCGACACTAATAGATTAAAAGTTCACTAAAATAAATGAAGTGATTAATTTGCAAGGATTCATCAGCCTTAGGAATTTCTATTCCTTTGTTTAGAAATTTGGAACGTAATTAAAAAATATCTTACGTGTAAGATCACATTAAAAGGATTGGAAAAAAAATCTCTATTATTTATTTAATACCCTAAATGAACCTGTACAACATTTAATGGGAAAAGTCTATTATTTGTTGCAACATTTCTTTCTTCTTTTTCATTTTTCAATCTTGTTTCGCAGTAAAAGGTAAAAATAGCTTTCTAAACAGGTAGCTGTTTTTCTGTAAACACAGTTAACAAATTACCAATTACTTAGTTGTCTCGTTTGATAACTTACTCACGGAAATATTTGTTTACTTTACGGTAAATATTAAGACAAAATGTTCTTTTTTAAGCCGTTCTTTGTCTTGATTAAATAAAACAAAGCAGTAGAAATCTCGTAAATTTTTGTATCAGCGTACTTTTAAATTCTTCTGAAAGTTTCAATCAATCCAAATGTTATTTTGTTTTAGTATGTTTTTAAGATTTCTGATTCTCATTCAGAAAATTAGAAATCAATAATCATTGCTGTATATTTATATGAAATTTGATTGATTCATTGCTTATTAACGTCGTGCTTAGAAGCAACAAGATGGCTGCTTGTGAAGGATCTCATGATTTTACTCCGCAATGAAAAGGGTACGGCGAAGGGATTTTGACACCATAAATAGTGAAAGATTTCCTTTTGTAGCCAAAAGAGTAGAGTGTAGAGAGACTTGTGATCGCTAACCATTGAAGCTTGCCTTCATTCTTACTACTATAAGAATGAACCGGCAATTCTAGCAAGACAAGCCAGCTGAAGAGCAAGGAAGCGAAGTGAACTGAAGTCCTACTGCCGCTGCATTAGGTGGCACTGAAAAGCAAAAAATGAAAAGAATCGCCACAGAAGTTACCAGGCTCTCTCTTCCATTTCGGACTTTCTTTATCTTTATTGTTTAGTTAGCTTTCAGGTCATCAGCTCATATAATTTTCTTAATTTAAACTTCCTTTGAATGATATTAATTATGGCAATAAATTGTTATACATGTTAAAATGTGTGGCAACATATCTTCTTGTGTGATATTTAAATACATTCTGATCAGGAATCAGTTGGGTGACACCCATATGATACGTGCCTATTGTGTTCTGTTGCATATAATTTCAATGTGTTAACTTTAATAAATGAATATCTTCAGATACAAAATTACTTGAATGAATCATTGATTTGAATTTTTCTATGTAACCATACTACTACACCCCGGTCTGCATGAGATTCAATCACAAGAAAATCCAAAAAAAAGTAATCAAATTCGTTTCATGCTACTGTTATCAATATCAGGTTGATTTTGAGGTGTAAAACTACTTGCGTAATCCAACAAAGTTTCTGCGACATTCTTAGATATGTTTAATATAATAATAATATATATTATTATTATATTAAACAAATAAGTTTTGGAATATTTTATCCTGTTTTTCGTCTCTCACTTCTGCCGTCGTTCAACCTACAGCATCATCCCCGAGTTTAATCGTCATAACTTACGGGGATTTTATTTTCCTATAACTTAAACTTTGGATAAGTGACTCAAAAATGATTGAATTTCGTATGATGTAAATCGATTTGGTTTTTTTTTTTATTAATGTCGTATTTAACGTCGTCGTAACGTATTTTAATTTAGTCAGAAATTGTTGTTATGGAACGGAATGTTCCATAACAGCAATTTCTGACAAAATTATTAGAAACTATTTTTGATTGATAGAAAGGCCTTCTAACTGCAACCACAGCTTCATGTAATTTTAATCCATATTCGAATGCTAGGGTTTATACTTGGAACTGAGATCCTACTTTTCTAATCAAGACCACAATAAATGGATGACATAGAGCCTCGATATGGTTAATGTGCCTAAATGCCTTTATATAAGGGTCTACTGCTTTATAGCCGGAAATTAGCTAGCTGCCATGATCACTCAGCCACCACTGCTACTTGTCAGGTACAGAAATTGATTAATTTTACGAGAAAATATTTGTTACTCATTTTGCTACGCCATTATTAGAAGGCTTTCATAATTGGAAACTATTTTATAGATAAAATTGGAACCAGAAACGTCGAATATCATGTGAAATAAAGGCACTAGTTTTACATATTTTTAACGATTTCTTAAAACAGCACCTTCTAAATCAATCGGAATTTCTTTCTTTATAATATGTAATTTTTATATATTTCGTAAAATGATTTCCAAATTCAACAAAGGTTTACTTTATAATATCCACTTTCTGATCCTTAATCGCTTTTATTTTAGCCCTACAGTACATAATGTATCCATTTGGTAACACATAATCTTTCTCAAATACCAGTTTCAATAAAAATATCCAAACGGCAATAACATACAAGAAATAAGATAAAAATATCAATTTAAAATTTTAACTCTTAAAATTGCTAGTAGATAGTAGTAGAAGTTTTATTTTGATAAATATATTGGCTGCATGAAATATAAGTTTGAAGCAGAAAACGTCCTACTAAAATAATAAAATTCATCAAAATGGTAGTTTTTTTTATGTTAAAAAATTGGTACTAAAAGAGCAATTTTATTTATCCCCCCCCATTTTTGGTGCATTTCATTCTATTTGATTTTATAGCTTATTATACTTTGCTAAGTTCATTGGTAGCCATTTGGCAACGCCATGCAGATGCGAACAAAAACAAACTATATATTTACAATTTTTACTCCTTGTATTCACAGCTGCATAAGGGCATAATATGATTGAATTTAAGATTTGGTAGGGCTTTAAATTGTCTAATTTCCATTTATTATAATTTATAACAAATCTGAGCAACATACAATTTTTTTTTTACTGACGTTGATGGAGAAAAGAAAATATTGATAGAAAATTTTTGGAATGCTTTGTCAAGTGGTAGTGAAGAATATGATGACAGCGATTTGAATCCTACGATAGACTCATTATATTACCATATATAATAAACACATGGTGAAGTTGACCTCTTAGATAACCTGATTGGAAGGCACAAAATAGATATGCGAAGTAAAAAGCGGTATTTTTGTATCTTTTATCATTTAGTTGATCTTGCTATCGTAAATGCTAAGTTATTATCCAAAAGTGTAAATGTGCAAATTAAAAACACACGTATGGAAATGAAGCTTTCTCATTTAGAGTAGATTTGGCTATATCCTAGTGCTCTTATGGTCCAACGAAATCAAATGGAGAGGAGAAAAGCTACCGCCAAATGGAGGAAAATCTGTTTTTACAGAAAACCTCCAGTAAGAGTTCGTTTTGATAAAATTAACCTTTGGCTCGTGCATATTGAGAATAAATAACGTTGCGAAATGTCAACATGCAAAGATTTTACTAGAATAAAATGAGCCAAATATGATGTTCCTCTGTGCTTGATTAAGAAGAACAATAAATTTAAAAATTATCATTTACAATAAATTTCAAAAAAAGTACATGATTTTCTCTTTAATTTCTATATAAAGCTGCATTATCTTATGTGCCTGTCTATAAAAAACTTATTGAACTATTTAGATATAAAACTGTTGAATTATATTGTTTCTGTTTATGTAAGTACAAAAATTGCCAAAACTTTTTATAAATTCAAAGCTATTTTTCATTCTAATTGACACATTTAAATTATATTTAAAAAAACATGTAGTTACTATATACTTATATCTCATATTTGGTTTTAATGTTTGCACCACAGTGTAGTGTATATAAATATATAAAAGACCATAAAAAGTTAAAAATATGTACATATATATTTAAGTTGTTGATAAATAAGCGTAAAACAAAATGTCAGCTCATGTATGTTGATGAATGGTGTAGCCAATTACCCCATTTTGGTTTTTTTTGTTAAAAAAACATAGTAAAACATAAAGTTTATTTTTTTAAATATTTTTCATTAATTAATACTGTTATAGAAATCAAATATATATTTTTTAATATGAAACTAAAAACTCAAGCATTGTAGGTTAATATAATTAATTTTTTAAACATCCATATATATTAGATATTTCTTTCATAATGTTAGAACTTTTAAATTTGTTTGGACATACATATAAAAGTTACGTGAAACTATATATATAACAATATATATATATATGTGTGTGTGTGTGAGTGTGTGTGTGTGTGATGAAATAGAGAGAATTTATCACGTTTCAAAATTGCACTAAATTTAAATTAATTTTAAAACCAAGCCAAATTCATAATAATCTACCTTCGTGGGCTTAAACGATAACTTTATCTCATAGAAAATTTTACAAGATTCATTAAGATGTCTGATGCTCATCTGTATCAATACTCGCGTTTTCTTCGCCATTTTAAATTTTCTCAATTATTTCGCTAGTTAGCGCAACGCACATCCAAGCCAAATACCTTACGTAAAATATTCTAAATGGTCTATGGGAATTATTTATGTAAAATATTCTTAATTGGAATAAATTATATATTAATTCAATAAAATACCACGATTACCTCTGAACAAATCTAAAAATTTTTAAGTAGATTTCACATTATCTTATATTAAAGATTTCAGAATACTCAACAATAAGACTCTAAACTTTGCCACGTTACGACACCAGAGATTAGAGTACGATATAAAACGCATAAAATATACATGAACTAAATTAATATTCTGCTGTTTTTATATGTGGGATCTTTCCCTTTTTAAATAACTGTTGTAGTCGTGGAAATAATGACACATCTATTTTCAAATAGGCTCTATTAATTGTGTATTGCATTATTCTTAAAAATCAAACACGTAATAAGAATTTTATTGGAGCTTATTGGCACTATCTAGAGGTAAAAGGGAGGAAAGCCAAATGGCGCAGGAAACGCATTTATATGAATATCGAAATTTGTAGAAAATTCTATAAATTAAAGCTGTAGTTTATATTTGCGATGATTTGTTAATATGAGTTTGGGTTGGTCTTAGGAGTAATTAAAATTATGTAAAGTAAAAAATAAAACAGTAATGCCCCTTCGCCATGCAATTAGAAAAATACATTGGTTGTAATTTCAGAAGTAGTCAAATTATTAAGTGGGTTAATTTCTAAATATTATAAGCTTCTCGTATAATTTTTATTCCACAAAAATGTGCAAAAAAACATATTTGTTTTAAATTATAGCAACCTACTCATTTAAACAAAAAAAAAAGGAAAAGAAACAATAATTTATTTCAATTATTATGCTTGCATTTCCCTTATTTTCACCCATTTTGATCAACAAATTCACGGAAAAATATTATCTGATATCAAATTTTACTTTTTTTTTTTTCTGCTCATATAATAATTTTAAAAAGTCAAAAAATACTTCTCAATGGAAGAAGTTTTCAAATTTATGAGAAAAGTTACCCCAAGTAATTAGAAATTGAGTAATATAATTTTCCTGTCAACACATGTAATGATATTGTGAAAAACTTGGCTGTGGATCAAAAAAATATTTGAAAATTCTTAGTGAGAATTTATTATTTCAAAATCCTGCCAGTATAGCTCTGATAGACTCTGTCATGAAGGAATAATTTTTTTTTAAATAAAAATTGTTTCTGATTAGAAGTCTTCTCCTTTTAGGATACCCCCTTCCCCCCAACTTTTGCTGGAAGGAAGAAAAATATTGTGTTTTGAGTGAAAACGAAACAATTCTAAATTTCATTCATAAACTATAAAAAGAACGAATAATAAAAGCAAGTTGTGAAAGTTTTTAACTCGCAATCAGATTGCATAATAATTTAATACTTTGAGGTCATTATTCTAATTAAAATGAATGAGATTTATCAAAATTCATTTTGTAAAGTTGTTTACCCGATTAAATTATTTTAGTATGAACATTATCTTATTGTTTCCGAGTGTAAGCCAGAGTTTTTTTGCTTGTGAAACACTACACCTGGTCAAGGTAGCTGAATAGTCAAGGTTACTAACTCATGTTTATCATTACTTCTAAACAATCCTAAGTTCGTATCTTGATAACACTGAATACGCAAATTGAAATAGGGCTGATGCACGTTGAATCTGTGACGGTCCCAATCCACCCACGGTATATTCTGGAAGATTGGAGATATAGTATCAAAAACTCACATGTTATCTCCGTCATTTGATACAGATTCAAAACTGCAGCGTTAATTATCACATACTAAGTACATTTTAATAAAATCTGATGTGTACGAATTTTCTATGAATATCATTGGATTCTTGTAAGACTCATGATCTTAATGTTTGAAATTTTCTATAGCACTTGATATTATAAATATTATTAGACAATTCAAAAACAGAATAATAACTGGTCTGGCTTTATTAATGACACACTGGAAGCAACAAGAGGGCTATTGGCTACGGACCTCATAATTTTGAACATATGTAGAGTGACGAGGACGACACCTGAGCCTGTACCTCCGTTTCCTAGCTGCTACACCTTACCAATGGGAAGACTTCTAGCCTCGACATATTTAACGTGAATCAATCGCGTCTACATAGTGGGACTTAAGTGATTTCTAAGCTTGAACCCACGACATCTGAGCAAACATAACCCTCTCCTAACTTTCACACCATGTCAACGGAAGGACTTTCGGCCCCAAAAGATTTAATGTGTATCAGCCCCTGCTACACGGAGGGTCTCAAGTGGCATCAAGGCTCGAACCAGAAACTCGACGAAAAACGCCAGCCGTGAGTCCGCGACCATGACCACTAAGCTACCGCGACCATAATAATAGCTGCAAAATAAGATTATTCTTATTTTAAACTGGTTTAGTTAAGGCAGAAATAAAAACAAGACTTTTCTTATATAGCAGTATTATAGAATAAGAATAACTTTCAATGCATATAGAGGATGTTTTCAATCGAAAATTAAAACAAAATAAATCTTTAATTTCAGAGAACAATTTTTCCTTTTCTACTTCGCTCGTTCCTAATTATTTTTACAAGCAAAAATATTTTTGGTATTACTTTTCTATGAAAGCATTTAAATTTACTCTTCTTAAGTTTTTTTTTATTATAAAGTACAATGAGTGAATGCATAAATCTAGCATCAAAGCGATTCGGAGCAGGAAATCTCTTTAAATAAGGTAAAGATGAAAGAAATAAGAACAAAAAGTTAATTAAAATTTTTTAATCATTGATTGTCTTTATTGTTTTTGTTATGTTGTCGTGTAAGTAAAAAAATAACAAATAAAAGTTGTGCGAAATCTATTTACGATTGAAAAAAAAAATTAATAAATACCATAAATCATATTTTTCTTTTTGTTCCCTATATTTAAAACAAAGAATTTGGAAAGGTATTATGGATAAATTCGCAACGGAACAACATGTAAGAAAACGCAAGTTTAATTAAAGTCTACCCAGGTCTAAGAAGCCCCATCAGGCATTAACCATCTCTATTTCTGTATCCTTTGGGCTTGAGGTGCTAAATACTTGCTATTGTCCAAGCTGAGTGGTAAACACGTCAGTAGACCGAAAATTTACTTCCCAAGCGTACTCATTTATTAACCCCGTGGAGATGAAAGGGCGGAATCGGCCCATGACCAGCGGACCAAGCCGTGACCATCAGGAATCGAATCTGGGTTGGTAATGCTCGGAGTCAAACTTATTATGCACTATACCAATTCGGGCGCCACAATGCTGTTTAAAGAAAATATTATGGAGTTTCACTTTAAACAGCAGAGCTCCATTATTCTGACAGAAACAGAGCATTTATGAAGAGACAAAGTACCAGATTTTGGGAATTAAAATTTCCTGATTCATTCATCTACGAGAGCTGAGTCCTCTCAAACTCCAGGTTTGCTGTGGAATCATATCTGAAAGGATGTAAGATCCGTATATCTTCAAGAGTGATGCTGGAAATAGGGTCATGATAACCGGCTAAAAGAATCACTAAATGTTAAGAATTTTTGTCTTCCTTGCTGTTGAGAATACACATGGGCTCAGATGCATCCATTATTATTCTTAAAAAAAAAGTACACTCAACTCATTTTTAACAAGGTAGATATGTTCCTCAGAAAACCATGCAAAAAAAATTCGTGTAAAAATACATGAGACTTATGATAAATTTGGGGATATGTTCAACAACTTTAAAAAATTGTGTAAGATGAAAAAACTCTAAATATCTTCCAAAACAACTGTGCAAAAAATAGTAATAATAAAATCCAGTTTACTTATTTATAAAGCAAAAACAATTCATTTTTATTACGAAAAAGAATTAAAATTAGTGTACAGTGAAAATTTAGTTTATAGGTACAAACAGCATATAAAAATTCCAAAGGAAATTTGGAATAAAACTACTGACTAACAACTATTCATCGCTACTTGATAAAACAAAAGGTACACGTTTATTAAGAACTGGATCAAATATGCTATCATCAGTTAATGTGTCGGATATGTCTAGCACAACTGTCGGCTTTGCTTCAAATGAAGAGTTTCATTCGTTATTATCGGCGTCTATTGGGTTTTTTTTTTTTGTTACACAGGCTGTTATTATCGGCTGTGTTTTGGTTTCTCAAGTTGTTTATATAATTCTTGATATCCTGCAACATAAAACTTAAGATTAAGTTTAAATTTTAATGCACGCTATATGTTAGGATCGTGACTAAGAAAATGTTCCATACATGTAGCAAATTTCAAACCTTCGCAAATTAAAGCAGCTGTTAATATCTGAACTTCATCCTCGTCTTAGTCATTATCCCCCCCTTTATTATCATGAACTGTTACAGATTTAATCACCCCATCCTCATCCAAAGGGATTTCTAGCATCAGTTCTTCGATGTCAGCCTTTTGCATGTTGTAAAACCTTCACTACCATTTGCATTTGATAGAGTAAAATTTCAAAACACACATTTCATTTTTGTACTATGAAACTTCCAATTTCACGCATACGACCAAATGTTTTTCCAACAATGATTTAAGGTTGATTGGCTCAATTGATTGATGACAAAAGAAACATTTGTATAATCGTAATCGTAAACGTTCTCCATGCTTCCACAACAGTGAAATTTCTTTCTTCCACTGAGTCTAAAATATATTTAAGCGTTTGCTTTATGTAGTATATTTTAAATGCTGCTATGTTACCCTAATCGAATGGATGAATCAAAGAGGATGTATTAGGCGAGAAAAATAGCATTTGAATATTTGGAAAAAAATTTGAGTTGGGATTCATGATAGAAAAAAAAATCATGTAAAAAATATATTGGAGAACCGTGTTTTTCAAAACCGCGTAAAAAAGATCATGTAATAATTCGATATAAAAACCAACGTTTTTAAAAACAACGTTTTTATATGGTGGCAAAGTTTATTAAAGAAAATTATTGAGATATTAGTTAAAACTGTTAGTTATTTTTAACTTTAAAATTTACTTAAAAAGAGACATTTGAGAGCATATTAAAAAATTCATAATACTCATAAAATCAAAACATGCATTTGAAAATTTGTAAGTCATTCTATTAAAAAAAGAATGGGAATCAGAATTCAGAAAAAATTATTGTGATAAGACATGGCGCCAAATATTGGAAACTTTCTTTCTTGCGAATGATTACTGACTAAAAGTCAGCAACCCTTACTATCTCGGAGATAGTAAAGGGGAGATAGTATCTCTCCTTTGTGAGTACAAAAGGTTTACGATACCGCATGCTGCGTGGGGAGTGCCCGGTGCTCCCAGAGGGGGAAAGAAATTTTTTCCTTAATCCTAAAAGCGCCTAGAGGAAAGAATTTTTTGACTTATTAAAATTATTGAAATATTAGTTAAAACTTCTCGCAAACGTCTAAATATTGCATTGTTAGGCGAGTACGAACGATTCCCAAAATTTCAAAGCTCTCGCTTGATGGGAAGTTGGTTAAATTAACGATCGAAAATTTGATGACACACACACACACCAAGTGAAATTCAGAAAAACGTTTTAAAAAGGAGTTAGGTGTATTAAATAATTAAATGTAAATAAGTGGTTTCGTTTTAAAAAAGCAATACGTCTTCTGGCTCATCCTGTGGAAATCCCTTGGGCACAATATATCTCTTTATCTGAAGCATTTCTTTTAAAAGCATTCAAAAATTTATTTTTATTAATGTATTTCCTTTTTAAGGGTACGAAATCTATAGAGAACGATGCGAGCAACAAGCAAATATTTTAATATACATGAATTAATTGTCTTTAGTAAAGACACTTAATAATTATAGCAAGCAAAATGAGTTTAGAAATGAAGAGGTAAGTGTTTAATCAAGAATAGAAATTCTACTAACGTTTATTTATTTCAATTATTGTGTATGTGATTATTTTAAATACTTCAGTCGCTTTAAAGTTCATCAGAATTAGTTAAAACATTTATATTTGTAGGTTTAATAAGTTTCCTATCAGCAAATAAGTATCACTCAAGAGATTTTATCTTTTTAAAACTAGATATGTTTTAGTTCACTGAAAAAGAGAAACTTAAGTTATTAGTTCTAATAAATTATTTTGCTGCAATTCATGATTTAGGTGAAAGTTTCAAATAAATACGCTTTGTTCTTCGAAGAATTTTCTTTCTCAGCTTATCTTGAATTTGTAGCTTCTGATGAATTGAATCTTATTTTTACGGTAAATATTTGCTTTAAATATTATTCTGTGATTAAATATTTTTCTGCTTACCTTAATGCACAAATAATTTAATAATAAGCATGAAAAACCCTCAAAATATCAAATTAGGATTACAAAAGTGTAGGTTTCTGAAAAACACGTATTTTAGCTGTAGCATTTCAGAAGAGATGGGAAGTTAAAGTACATTTGATATTTACCCAAAATCATAGATGTTATGAAATGTTCTATTGCATATTGATTTACTTTTTACTGCCCAGAGAACCAATTATGCTTAACTCCATCCCCTATAGAGGGAATACTGATATGGATTTGATGGTACGCTGAATAAATTATTTCTTATAACAGCGTCAACATCAACTTATACTGACCAAAGTTTCATAAATGAAATATATTGTTGCCCCGAATATCATCAAACCCATACAAAAGGAGGCACAAATGAAGATTAAAATCCCTTCGATTGAAATAATTTAATATGTAACCAATTATTTACAGTAAACGACAATGAATTTAAATATTTGAAAAAATACAGTAACATAACTGAATTACAATAGCGCTCGTGCAATAGAAAACATAACAGAGTTAATTAGATTTCATCATGTTAGATATAACTCGATCAACACTAAGAATGAATTTAGAAAATCTGTTCATCTCTTATAGATTAGAAATGCGAGGAGGGAACTTTCAAAAAGTTTTCCTGTGTGTGTGTGTGTGTGTGTGTGTGTGTGTGTGTGTGTGTGTGT
>BMAW01100481.1:222679-246782 GCA_019974015.1 Nephila pilipes | reverse complement strand
ATATTGTTAGAAGTAAATAACCATATAAAATAAATAATAATGATGTAATAAAATATGCACATATATATAACTTGCTATTCCAAATCACATTAAAGCTATTACGAAAGTAAGAAACATATCAAAAAGTCTTTTAGTAATACCGTTAGCTCAAAAAAGGAGAAATGCCCAGTATGGTTTGCTTATATTTCTGATAATATTTTTTTATATTAGTTACATATTTACTCTTGAAGTATATATATTACTTCATACACAGAAGACTACAGCGAATAATGACATTTATATGATACTGTGGATTATCTTTTTATTACTAAATGAATTATTCATATGTGCTTATTTAATAAGAATCTAAGATATTTTCTTATATTAGTTTTGTTCCTAAAGAATGAGGAATGGTAAACATATTTTTCTCGTTTTTCTTTTACAAATTTCTTTCAATAATAGTGGGAATGCTACTTTTTTGAGCATTATATTTGAAATGTAACCTACCTGTCTTTTTGCGAAATATATTTATCAAAAATATTTTTAGCCTTACAGAAATCTGAAAATGGTAATGAGTCCTTTCTAGTTCCTTCCTGTTTGACTTATGATTGAAACCGAATTATAATTAAAATTGCATCTTAACTTCAATTTAAATACAAAATTATTAAATGCATTAGATAACTTTTTATTTCATCTAAACACATTTATCTTATGCTTTGAGTGTCTATATCTCTTTACTTGAAAATAAAATACAAAAAATATGTACAGAATGAAAAATAAATACTTCGCGATAACAAAACAAGAAAGGAATAAAAAAAAATCTCATATAAACTAAATTATATCTATTAAGTTCTACACAATTATATTTTTGTATTTGAATGAATACATATACCTTTATTTTCCTGATTACATCAATTTCTTCTCCGAGATTTTGATCACATTTTTTTCGAAAACCTTCATATGCTCTCAGAGAGGGAAATTAAAATATAAGCTTTGATGAAAATAAAAATATTCTTTGAGCTTAGAATAAAGAGTTGTTATAATTTTGATAATATATACAAAGCATTTAAAATTTTCATTTATACCTCATTATGCGTCCTTTCAAACAGTTCCATTATAAAATCTTACTTCTTATTCGTTTTTAGCGCAAATTGAAAATCTTCCTCTTCGATTTCCTTAAAGATATTGTTAAAAAGGGAAGTCAGTGTCAGAAGAATTTGTGAAAGATCTCTCTTTAAAACTTCAATATTTCTCCGACGAAGAATCTCGATTCTATCAAAAATAAATTGGAAGCCACTCAAAAAAGTATTCGGAAAAATAATTCTCTCTAAGTACTTTGAAACACACTTTCTGCTTCGCCGCTATATTTCTCACGTATACCGGATGGAGAGAATATTGTTAAAGCTTTTCTCAAGTTTTTTTTCCTTGACTTCGAAAACTTGTCCCATTTAAAAACACTTTTTGATGTCTTAAACTTATAATGTGAATGGAAAAGTGATATGGTTTGGTTCATGCATCATTTTTCGGAGGACAAATTTAAAAAAAAAACTTTTAATAGAAGTTTTTCACAATATTAAGTGTCATCTCTGATATCAGAACCAAGATTATGCCACTGAGCTATTCGCGATTTTCTCTTCACTAATCTTGGGAAATTTAGAGTAAATTGAACTGCACAAGATTACTATTTCTTCCCAACCAATATAAAATGTAAATATAAACATTTTACAGAGATACATGTGATGTGAGTTGAATTAGGGATAAGGAAATATAAATTAAATAAAATTAATGGCAAATGGAGAGAGATAGAGGACTTGCTGATAGGTATTTATAATTTAGATTTAATCATCTTAATAAGCTGTTTGGATTGAAGCGAGTTCTAGATTAAGTGCGAAGATAAGAACCAGTTATTAGGGAGAATAATTTGTATTAGAATGAGTAATTAGGAAAGTTCAGATTTCATTATTAGGTTATGATATAGATTTAACGAATTAAATGGTTTTCGAGACAGAGCGAATTTATATACTCGTCAGTGATTGTTAATAATTTCTTTTAATTTGCTCTTATTTCGTCAATAGAAATCCAATTATTATTGACTAGTATATTAGACTGAAAGATAACAGTAGAAATAAGTAATGGAAAACTGAGGATATAAGATTATATGCATCATTATTGTTTTGGAGATTCAAATATCTGTTTTTAAATAATTGCATGGAGTTTTGAATTATCAAAGGAAAAAAACTTTCTTATTAGTTTAATTTAATAAAATTTGATAGTCAATTTCTTGTATAATAATATACGTCATTTCCACTAAATGCGAAAAATGATACCAGTGTTTCAGAATAAGGACCAAAATTGGAAATCGTATTCGTATATTAAAGAGAGTGGAGTAATGGCAAGTATTTCGAGGCATCCATTTACTTTTTTTTAAAAAAAATCTTTTACCAACATACTTTTATTTGGAGCACAAACTTTCACATGACATCAAAATAATCAAACAGACCAATACTGTTGCCAATCGTTGCCGAATAGACTGATTGCGAACAAAGAACGACATATCAGCATCCGCTTTAGTAGGAAGTAATGACTTCAATGTAATACAGATTAGTATATATTTCAAAAATAAAGTTATAAAAAAAATAAGGAAAATGAAAAATAAGAATTCATAATAACGACGTCAAGAGAGATATAGATCTATAAATATATATTCTGACTTCAATAGTTGTTTTATATCTCTAGAGATAGGGATATAGCTTAGAGAACTATTTTATATTTTCAAAGTATAAACTGGGTGGCATCTTAATATTATTTCAATTGTGACTAAGACATAATCGAGATAAATGGATAAAATTTATTCTGAATTTTAATTGATCGTTATGTGTGTACATAATGTTGTAAATTACAGCTATTAATGTTGATTTATTTGGAGTCAGGAAGCCATAGATTGAAGCATTCCGCAGTACGGAGATGATAAGATTTCAATCTGTTGAGTTATCTAATGAAGGCTTCGAAATGTTGAGAGACACTCAGAGAAATGCATAAATCTGAATAGTGAAAATGAAGAGAAGTTTAAAAATTAATAATAAAAAGACTAAGTTTATATCTCCATAATTTTAATAGCAATTAAAATGTTATAACATCCAGGATATTAATTAAAATATTACGGTACTGCGAGGAACTTCAATCTGAAGTCATTCAAATCACAGCAGTAGCTATAATTGACACTATTATGTACATAAGAATCAATTAATGTGCAGAATAATCACTATCCAGATATTTCTGGTGTTTCTTAGTAATAATTTTACGATAATCACTTGCATAATACTGTTGTTATATTTAGACTTCCCACTAGACACTTTGACGTCATTAGGGATTGGGAAGCAGTATAATATTCAGGAAAATGCCGTCAGGTTTCTGATCAAGTTCGGGAAAGGTTATAACACTGATATCATATTCTCGATTCAATTGGTATTCTGACGTCTCTAGGGTTTAGGAAGTCGTGTTGTTGAATGAATCGTTCATTATGGTTTTAATATGTGTCTGTGTTTTTTCATCATTAAATATATTATACATTTCCCGTACTGAAGAACCAAATACATTTATATCTTTATACGGTGAAAGAAAAAATGCCAACGTAGATACCTCAAAAGATAAATAAAAAGAAGTTTTTAAAAATATGAACTCATGTTAATATTGGAAATTTTTTGTCTAAAAATATGTCTTAAGTTTTATATTACATTAACGTTAGATAAAAACAGCCTGATATTGACTAAATAAAATATACTGATTCATATTCTTTATTTCGTATTCCATTTGAAAAATATACAATACTTACATTTTCCTTCTTTTTTTACTAAATTCTTATATTATTATATAGTCAACCACAAAAGACAATTTATAATCAATATATAACATGGGAAGCTTTTATTATTAAGTATAAATTTTAGCCTTGAGTGTAAATATGGCAATACATTGTGGATATTAAAAAAAGTATTGATAGCATTAAAAAAAATAAAAATTTTATAGAAACGATTAGAAAAACTGCCAGTATTTGGGAATATAGATAACCCAACTTTGACGAAGGTAGGTAAGTGCGAATTGTATTTAATGAATATAGGTATCAGAACCCTTCTTATAAGAAATTCAACAAATTTCTGTAATATGTCACTTGAATCTGAAGAAAATCCTAATATTTTTAAGAAACGATAATAATTTTTCCATATTTGGATTCTTCATGAAAATATTTGTATCATTTATTGTAGGAAAGAATAAGATAAGAATTCCAATTAATTTAAGAAAAAGAAATTCATCTGATTTCAAAAGAAAAATTCTGAACTAAGAGCATGCAGAATAAACAAAAATATGTTGCCCGCATTACAAGAAATAAATTAAACTCTTAAAAAGGTTTCTTGTTTATAAATTAGAAAAAAAATTTAAAAAAATATATAAGAACAGACACCAGTTTACTGAGTAAAATTATCAACATTTTTTACATACTAAGATTTTGCGTTATTAATCGGCGTCTATTCTTTCCCTTTTTGACCATTTCATGTGATATTCAACATTTTTATTACGCTCAAGGAAACAAATAATTACAGAATTCTTTATCACATAAGTAGATCAATATTAAAAAAAAACATTATTACCAAAAATATGATTATTTTTCTAATAATCTTATTTTCTTAGATTAATTTGTAAAGAAGAAAAAAGTAAATTTAAAAAAAAAAATTCTTTTAAATTTCACAATGAACTCAATTTTTATTTATAAAATTGTTATTTACACCTTTTGAATGTAAAGTTCTTAACTATTTAATTACATGCCGTTCCTAACTTTGTTCTCCAAAATTTTCATGAAGCTGTTTTACTTCAAGCAGCCATGATGTAACAATATTTGGGAAGTGAAAACAATGATATTTCAGATAAGATATTCGAATGCGATTCAAAAGTACTTATTAGAAATGGGAAATGATAAATTGGGAATGTGGAAAGAGGAATTGTGAAGCCACAATCTTTGAAGCAATGTCCCTTGATAGTTTTTCTTTTTACTGAGAAGTCCATGAATATGACAACTTTCTTTTCCCAAAAATTCTCTATCTTAACTTTTTCTAACCAATGAGAGGTTTTTCGCTTTCTTTGGAGCTGTTCCACCAGAAAACAACCATTATTTTGATTGTTGTTACGCTTCAATTCTACAATGAAGAATCCATATTTCATGGATCCAACTCTACGAAACATCAATCATATTTGATCTTTTCAGGAAATGGTTATAAAATTCAAACATATAAATCAGTGCAAAATATTAACCTTTGAGTCAGCGTCAAAAATTGTTTTTGAGTTCATTTGCAGCACTGCAGCACACAAAAGTTTCACTAACTAGCCTTAAAATACCATCTGGTTTCAATCCCTGGTATGGTTGAAGCCACCATCCTATAAATAATCTCTTTCAGCAATTATAGTAAAGAAATCATTTATTTAGTGATAGTCAGTCTAATAGCTTCCTTATGAATCATAAGGTACTGATATACAATTTAGCATGTGTATTCGGATATCAGAAATCAGAAGTTTTTTTTTTTTTTTTTAATTCTCTATTTAATTATTTTCAAACTAATGTCATTCTTAATAATCATAAGGAAATCTTATAAACTTTGGTGTGAATGATTAGAAATTTGAAATTGAAAAAAAAAAAAAAGTTTTTTTAAGACATTCTTTACGTAATTATTGTCTAACAAATGTTACCCTTTTTAATCATAAGAAACAAATATAAATTTTGGTGTCCTCGTAGGGAAATAATAAAAAAATTATGCTTTAGTGAAGTTTGTTAATCTATGATTTTCAAACTAATATCATCCTTATTAATCTTAAGGGATTCTTATAAATTTTAGCGTGAGGGAAAGGAAATCTGAAATAAGATTCTTTTTTCCTTGAAACTTAAATTTTATTTCTTCTACCATCCCAGTTCACCACCTGATCCTCACGAGGGTACTATTCACGGCCCATGTCCCAGGAGAGCCTTCCTCTGTGCGGAATAGTCCGCCAAAAGAATTGTCGCGGTTTTAAAGGGGAAATATGTCCTTTTTTAAAGAAACTGTTACGATATGTCTCCATAGGGATACAAAACTTATCTCATGTTTCTGTTTTCAGTCTATTATGGATTTCTCTATTTTTGTATTTTCATTTCAATGTGGGAAAACCCCGTATATTTCAGCCTTTACGAGTATGAACGATTTTCAGGATCATAAGAACGCAAGTGATGTAATTTGTACGCCATCACATTTTAAAGTCCAAGTATCAACTTTTACCAATATTCCTGGTTCGTTAATGGTATAAAGATAATAATCATCAACTTAAGACTTTGTTTGTATACAATTAACACAATCAAGTGCAATAAAAATTTGTAAAATTTGTAATTAGCAATTTTACGAATTCCAAAAATACAAAGTTAAAAAAAGGCAACACCTCCCCCCCCCAAAAAAAATGAGCCAAATTTCAGAGAAAAAAACGTTAGTTATTAAAACAGTAATTGTACAATGATGGAAGTTTTTAGAAATGCACCTGGTTAATTTTATGTGTTTTTTCCCGCAAAATTTGTGTGGCCGCGGTAGCCTAGTGGTCATGATCGAGGACTCACGGCCGGCGATTTTCGTCGAAACGTAGTTTCGAGCCTTTGTGCTATTGAAGACCCGCCGTGTAGCCGGAGTTAATTTACGTTGAATCTGCTAAGGCTCAAAGTCCTCTCGAAGGTATGGTGTGGAAGTTAGTAGTTGCGGTGCCTGCTCAGGTGTCGTTTTTGTTATTTGAACCCAGTTTCAAAATTACAAGGTCCAATAGCCCTAGTGTTTTTTCTGTGCGGCGTTAATAAAATCAACCAAACCAAATTTTAAAATTTAAATATTCTTTGAAAGTTACAACACTATTGTAATTACTTTTCCCAAATTCACAGTAGTTGCATCGTTTTCTCTAGGAAGCTCTTCTGAAATTGTAGCTTCTATTCCATTGAAGTGATAATGTCCTTAGAGCTTCTGGATATTGATAAAACCAAACTTTCATGAGAAATAATATTAAATTCAGGAGTGATATTGATAAGAACAGGTAAAAAGCACAATCTTCGATATCAAATGTCACTAGAACACAAATAATATTTGGAGAAAGAGAGTAAATAGAATTGAGGAAATGTTACTTCAAAATTCGTAGTGGTGTTTTCACCGAATGGGGTGCACAGCAACTGTTAGTAGTGTTTAAGTTTCAGAAAGCCTTATTAATTTATGCTAGGTGTATTTTCCAAAATTACCTGATCTTAACATATGGGATGTGTGGATAATTTTGAAAGAATAAAATAAAATTGCAATAATTTCTTTAAAAATTAATGCCATTATCAAATTTTTAAAACAAAGCAGACAATATTTATGTTTCATTTCACATGGATTATTTATTATTTTAATATAAATAGCTATGAATAAAATATTTCGATATAAATAATTTATGATAATAATATTTGATATAGATAGTATCCTAGTATAGTTTGATATAAATTTCTTAAAGTTTTAAATTTACAATTTTATATTTCTTAGTTTATATTTTATGATATTAGTAAGAAGCTACAATTTTAAGGCTACACGGTACTCTCTTTCAAAAATTTTTTTTGGAGACAGTAATATTAAAAGTAACTTATGTATTGTTTTCATACTATATTATTAAACTGATTCTGAAAATAAAAAGTCAATTTAACTAGTCCTTATTTTCAAATTTAAAAAAATTTAAAAATTTTGAAGGTTTTTTAAACCCTTATAAAATACACAATTTTTGAAATTTTTTAATTATTTTGAGTGATTTATATTTCATACATTATTGCAAACAAAAGTTAGTATGGATTTAAAAATCTGTTCCCTTGTTGATTTTTAATAATTATTTTTCTAGCTAAACCTGGAAAAAACAGGAAAATTTTTAAAATATTAAATTTAACATTTTTTAAAAAAATAACTAGGGATCCCAGACCTAAATCCATACTAACTTTTATAGAACACATATATCTCAGTATGTATAAAAAATTTCAAGACTCTATCTTGAACAGAAAAAAAGCCTTAGGGATTAGAAAACACTTACATCTTCAAAAATAAAAGTCTGAGAAAAATGCATTTAAAGTTTTTAAAGGCATAAAACAAAAACTAATAATGCTTGCAAAGATCTAAATTTTTAATATATTATTTAACTACTTATATAATATATGAAAACACTACTTTAATTAAATATTATGGCAAATATTTTTATTTATTCAAAATATGTTATTGCAAAATATCGATATAGCATTTGTTACGACGACAGATTATTCAGCTTAAAGTTAACATAATAATTTCACAAAAGTTTTAAAACACAATACACTTATAAAAAATAATAATGATATAAATAAAAGTTTAAAAAAAGTTAAAAACTACCAGGTTTGTACATAGCACCTAACTTTTTCTGAATTTTAAATCGACGCAATTTAGCAAATTTTATTTTTTTCTGCGCAACTTTAAAATTTGCAGATTTCCTTTTCTTTCTGAAATAGGTTCTCCTACAATGAATAAAGTACACTAAATGTTCTGATGACAAACTTGTTACAAATTCAATTAGCATCCTGAAATGTTTTTAGAGCTTTTAATGTTCCAACAATAAATTCAGGTATTGCACTCGACATGGCAATCAACACGACTCCTAGAAGCTGTATTTTCTTTGGAATATTTGTCCCATATCATCGAATGTAATGCTTCATTAGAATTATGTGTCAAACCTCTAACACATGTGCTTAATAATTCAGTTAATGCTAATCGCTGATAAATAGGCAAGATTTTGGGCAAATATTCTTCGTTGATTGTTATTTTTACCCAATCTTTGTGAATACCTGATTTTTTTCCACGTGCTAATGATAACTGGTAAAAACACCAAGAGTCAAAGAGCAAGATTGTGTCCCGGAAACTAATACTCTCAGATCTTTCCCATAATTTCAAAGCTGCATTTACTTCCATTGCACTAGATGATCCGACATGTGTTGTACTACAAACATTTTGTTGTCCTTTGTACCAAATACGAAATTCAGCACTTTCTTCTCCAAGCTCAAATTTAGTCTGTTCACATTCTCCACGCCACTTTGACATTACTTCGTAGTCTATCACAAAGCCAGTCAGCAAGTCGATAACATATCCTATTCCGATATTTGACGTTGACGTATGTTCTCTTGTCAACCAGCTTCCATCATATGACATTCCAATACCGACTATATCTTTATCATTCCTTGAGCCCTACGCCTCAATGACATCTTTACGAATATAAAGCAACGGCTGATTTGACCCAACAAGATGTCCAATCTGAACTTTTGGCTCATAATGTCTTTTAAAAGTTTTACTAAACATTATATTTCAATTCATATGCATGCAGAATTTTTCCAACGATGAGTAGCCAAGTCACAAACTTAACATACCTTGCACTAATATCATATTTACATCAAATGGAACATTAAAAAATTGATGCTTGCTAACATTTGATATTTGATGTAATATAGCATCAATTAATTGTTATGAACATGTTTCACTCTAGGTTTGGTCACAATTAACACATACAACATTCACTTTATATGCAAATCTATTTCTTTGACCATAGCAAAGTTTTAAAGATGCAATATGACAAATATTGCTTAAATTATCTGTAAACAAACATTCAGTATCCACTATAATGTAATTTGAAACATACTTTTATCTGCAGCACTCGTATTCAAAACATTTGTTTTCTGAAGTTTTGTAGTTATTTAGAATTGTCATTTTTAGCAGTACTCCATCTCTTAGAAATGTTGCTTCTCTTCTCAAGCTATGAAAGTTTTGTCCGTGGAATTTTCTCAACAGAAGAAACTTAACTTAAACAATTTAAAAAAGCTTTTAAATTATAAAAATTATATGCAGAATAAATATTGGTCTTGAGAAATACCTTTTCTTATCAATTTTGGCTAAGTAACTATAAGCACATCAAGAACTCAAAATATAAACAAACATAAATGATTTTAGTAGTGAAAGTTGAAGTTAATATCTACTTCTCTGCAAGTATCGATATTATTTAAAAAATATCAGTAATTAATTAAATTTAAGAATGGAAAAATGCTTTAAAATGAAACCGAAACTAACCACGCCCCCCTCAGCTGTCAAAAATAGTGACTGACAATGCTCAGAAAACTTCAAATATCTTAAAAACTAATTGGTTAATAGATCTAAAATTTGGGGCCAAGATTCCCAAATGTATGGGCTACAGGAAAATGCAAAAAAAATTTTTTCGATAAATTTGTCATTTTTAGGGTACTGTGTAGCCTTAATATAAATATTTTGAAAACACATAAAATGTCTATTTATACATTCATGCATCATGTAGTCGGATGCCTTCCTAGATAAAACAATATTTGGTAAAATTGAATTACTAAGAAATCAAAAGGTTTGATTTATTGAAAGAAGAAGAAAAAAATTTGATAGAAACAATAATGTTCATGTTTACTAAATTGTTATTTTAGTTAAGCTAAACGGATCTAAATATCTTTTAAGGTATGGAAATATATTTAAGGATAACAAGTTATGTATTCTAAAATAAATAAATTATATTTCAAGTTTTTTTTTTTCGCATATCTTTGCAAAACACCGTTTTAAAAAAATAAATCTTTTTATTTCATCCGGAATATCTAGCTCATTTCTTCAGAGATAACATCTACTACAATTAATATTCCAGTAAAAATAGTCTTAAGTCTAGAATGTAATGTAATATGTGTTGTAAATTAATTCCCTGGGAATTGCTGTGATAAAAATTATACTCTTGCTGAAAATATTATTTTGTAAACTAAGAAAATTTACAGCATGGAGAAATAATAATTTAGTTTTAATGTGAACTTAAAGAATAATAACGAAGTCTCAGTTTGTATGCGAAGTAGAAAACTAACACTTTTTTAGAACTATTGTGCAATTATAGTTCTACATAACGTATAATTTAGTTTAAATTTTTATTTTTTACAAATGATTAATTAATAACAGTAACTTTCGTAGAAAAATTCACAATCGCATTACATAAATGAATGCAATTTTGGAACATAATATATATCTGCAGCATGAAATGAAATGCATTGGAAGTCAAATAAAATGAATAACTTTCTTTTTCATATCTTTAAAATTTGAAATTTCAGCAAGTAAATGCTTCAGTACTAAATTTCCTACATTAACTACTGTTGATAATGTATAAAGCATGGATAAAACTGAAACTTACAAGACCATAACCCTTTTCTTCGTAAACCGATTTTCCCATCTATTACTGTACCTGAAAGTCGCATGCATTTTATATGTATTACATTACACTCTTTCTTATACAGTTTCCTTTCTTTTACCCACAATTGCGTCAACTCGTGGCTAGTTAAGCTAATCCTCTTTAAAGAATTTCAGTAGTTGCTGTCGAAACGAAACTTAAGCGGCAGCTTTTCCCTTGTCATCGGAAAGAAAGTAATATCCTTTGAGGTAATCTTTCATCTTTGTGAAGATAGCACCTGAGCTGGAGCTTCCCTCTCCAATCTTCCTCAACACTCCATTGGGATCTCGTTCATGTTTAACGGGCATAAGCCCCCTCCCCTACATGGTGGATTTTTAGTAGCAACAGGAATCGAACCCACGATTCGACGAAAACAACGCAGTCCGCGAGACCCCAACTATGTTCACTAAGTTACCGTAGCCCCAAAATTCTGTAAAAATTCAGCATTCATTTCAATGCTGTACTGGCTGAAAGAGAATTTTTAATAATTTTAATTTAATTTTCCGTTCCCACTGGACGTTAACCTCTTAATACTTTTGCCCGAACACCGTTCGGCTACTGCGGAAAGGATCTTTCTGATTTGCTGAATACATCTTGGTGTTGCTCAAAAAGGAAAGATAGCTGAAAAGGAGTGATAAAAGAGAGGATTTATAATGTTTCGATTGTGATGAAGGTATTGCAAATAGCTTTGTTTTAAAATTTATCAAACAAAAATTGAAGCTTAAAGTAAAATAAAAAAATTATGTACGATAAAAGTGATTGCGCTTTTCAAGTATCCTTTTTAGTAAAGAATTCAGCTCCGTATTGGTATAAAAAATGAGAAATTTAAGTTAAAATTGTGTTCGCATTAATAATAATATATAACATCTCTTTTTCATTTTTAATTTTTATCTTCCTTTTTTATATTTCTTTAATTCGTTTGATTTAAATTTTCTATCTTGTTCTATATTAATTAATTTCAATTGCTTTTTAGAATATGAGAGATGGTATTGGTACTCCATTTGCTTTTAAATTATTTTCTTTTGGATATTATTTAGGGAAATATACTTTTGGTTATTTATGCGTTAGTGCTTTTGATAGAATCATAATTAATTTGGAACCATAGTGGGTAATAGGTGTCTTTGAAATAGTACCTAAATCCAAATATATCTCACAAATTATGTCCATATTCAACTAAAAGAGAAACGCTTTTTGGCAAGAAAAATATTTTATACTTCTGTAGAAGGATTTAAATATAATTATTTGGTACACAAAAACCCATTCTATGAATATTTTGAAAATATATGTATCATAGAAACAAGGAATCGCAGATATCGTATACCGTAATTTCCATCATATGTCTTGGTAAACTTAGAGCAGTTTATTTTTAATTTACTTGCATATTTTAAGTCACTTAATGAAAGTTGATTTTATAAAAAAATTAAAAAAAAGTATTTCTAAAGCTTCATTAAAGACAATGATTTTAATGTAACAAAAATACTACATTTTAAAATGCTTCTAAAACTTATTAATAGTAAAAAAATAAGGAAAGATTTATAAGTGAGATAAAAAATAAAATTATATTTACATTCTTCGAATTATACTAATTTATATCGAAGTATTTAATTAATTAAATATTGCAATGCTGTTAAAAAGTAACACAAATCATTTATGAGAATTTGTTTAACGGTAAAATGTAAAAGAAACCGATTTCGGGAATTTATTTTATGTGTAAAAAGTAACAAAAATCTTTTTCGCGATTTTATTTATCACGTTTAGTTTAAGTTTTCATATTTCATATTTAAGATATATTCATAAGATATAGCTAGTATTTTGTTAATTTTACTAATATGGCACTAATCTATTGAACATTCTATTCTAAGCCACCCAATTTCTCCAATGTAACAGTAGAAACCTACCGAATAACTCATTTCTTGCAGAAGCACGATCTAGGAATATGGCTTATAAGTCATTAGTTCTATCCAACCCCAATCTCTAGTAGAAATGGATGCTTCAAATGTTCCAGAATAGTTACAACAATGATAAACTGTATTGCTTTTGGCTTTCTGCCAGAATGTAACATCTCTAAAATGTTTGGTACGATTTTGGTAAATGGTAAAATATTCCAATATGTTGTTATACATTAAATGACAAATCCAGGCAGCATTTAACTAGGATAAAAAAATAAGATCCGTAAATTACTTTTAATGGAACATAATGCCACGTTTTGTTAAAAAAATTGGTATAGCATTACAAAAATTTCTTCTGTGTCCTAAATTCATCAATATAGAATAAAAATATATATACAGACAGTACCTACAATTTGATATACCCTTTTAGAAATTAAAATAATAGTTATAATAATAACAACGATAAATCTGCTTTTGAAATATGAAAAAATTATTTTTATGAAAGCAAGACATAAAGTTTTCTAAGTACCAATAATTCGTTGCGAGGTTCATTCATGAAATCCTTAGAAATTTCAAAAGATGATGCTTGAAGCTTCGAAAATTATTTGTTTTTAATAGAAATCAAAACTTACTAGACAGCTATCTGTGTCTTCGTTATTCATACTTGTGATCATGACGCCTTTCTCACCTCACAAATTCTTCGTCATAACTTTCCGGCCGATGAGACCAACTTCACGTTTATTGGGAAAAGTTCACCAGAAGTAATCCAATGTCTTGATTTTTGCTTGATTCCCGGTGCATTATGTTAAATCCGTATCTTACCGATGGTAACAACTCGACACGGCAAAAGTTAAATTTTCATTTGTTAGCAAATGACTGCCGAATTAAAACTAATTTATGAAAAAAAAATCTAATTTCTTTCCTCTCCATTTAATAGACGGCAGCACCCAATGGTAACAATAATTTTCTTTCCAACTGTTTTCGAAAATATGTCCTTTTTGATCAACCCCCGTATCTATATTACTATAGTCTGAAACTTTAGAATAGACATGTCAAATTCCCTCCTTTTCGTTTCTCCTCTATCGGTTGCCATGGTAGCGACTATGTTCCATCACTACTGCATTTATTTTCAACATTTCAATTGAGGTCTGAATTCTTTTGTGTTTGAAAGTGCTTTTGTTAAAAATAAAGTCTATTTTAAATATCGATAACTAATGTATTTCTCTTTTTTTTTTCAATTTTTTTTTAAATAAAGTATATAAATTATTGAAACATATCTTTTTAAATATTACCGTAATAACTATGCGTATTGAAATTTGTTTATTTAAAAATGTTCCAGTAAGATGTTCAATTCCATTATATAAAGGTATAAGAAAATTAAGTGTTTTTATTTACCTGTTAACAATATTTATAAAATGTTATACAGATTTTAAATAATTATTTTAGTGATGCAGATTTAAAAAAAAAGACGGTGATCGTGAAACTCAAAAAATTACGTTTTCTTTAGAAAATAAAACGAAGTGGGAAAAAAAAAAAGATACGTCAATTCTCAACTGCTGTCGTCATAGTTATAGACTGCAGTGTTCGAAAATTCTGTGACCTTGAAGCATCTATAGTAAAGTAACAGGCTATAATTAACTCTTCAACTGTCATAGTGAGGTAATTGTATTACACCAAGGAAATCTATCACATATAGAGATAGCAAATCTCAAAATTAAAACTCACTTGAAAAAAAGTTATGAATAATAGAATTGTCAGATGTGAAGGTGCTTCAGAAATTGATTCACACATTTATAAGTACTTGACAAAATATAAGTAGAGATCGTGAAGAAGTAATGGTATTCACTTACAATTACCGTCTTTGTGTTATTAAAATATTTTTTAATTTAGCGATTCTAAAAATTGAAAACCACTTATGGAATGGTTATGAATAGGTATCTATCAAATATGTAGAGATTAAAGGAAAGTGTTCACCTATTTCGACGAGAAAAAAAGCAAATTGACAGTGTTCGTGAAGAATAAATTACACTCGATTACTATTATATTGTCTTTTTATGATTGAAGAAATATTTTTGTTGCTGAAAAATGCTCAAATAAAATAAAGATGTACAGAAATTGGTTATATTCTTTGATTGCTGAAATATTATGATGAAATTCTTATCAGATACGTTGGAAGAGTGGGATATTGCTTCACAAATTTTTAAAAACATGAAAATGCAAATTGACATCGTTCGTAAGACAATTACTATTATTATCTTTGAATTATTAACATGTGCTGACTTGTTATTTTGAGAAAATGTTACCAACAAAAATGCTTCGACATAAAACACACGATGTAAGATTCAAATGATTGATATTATAATACATCATAATTATGATAATTGCATTTAGTTTGCTGAAGATACAACTACATTGCAAAGATATTTTACATTTCATATTCTATCGTTTGCTTATATTTTAATATCCGAACAGAATACTAATAATTTATCGTTTGCTCTTTTTTTTTTCTATGTTTAATTTAAAAACTAATTTTTTTGGCTGAAGGGATATTTTTTATTGTTAAAATTGGCAATGGTTCTGATGTTTAGAATGGTTCTTTTTGTGAAAATAAAAAATGCCTTAAGAATTTGAAAACGGTATTTTCTTTTCATAATAGTATTTACTTTTGTAGAGCCCGGGACTCGGAAGAATGATTAATTACTTTAATTAACATTCATTTTGAATATAATTCTACTTTTTCGAGAACTTGACAGAAATAAGAAATGTTAGCACATGTTGAAATGAAATTAAGAAAATCAATTTCAATTTTTTTAATTGAAATATTGCTTGTTTTTGATGGAAGTGTTTTGGAATGTGTTGATCGAAGGAAGATGCACAAAATAGAATAATCTTATGTTTTTCCAATATCTAATAACACATGGATCAATAAGTTCCGAGACTAACCCAGAGATGGTGCTCGTAGTAAACCAGTAACCAGGTCTTTCTAGAGTACTAACCTTTGCTTGAAATGTGTCAAAATTTTAAGTCGATCGGACCAGAAACAGCTGAGTTATCGAGGTTGGAGTAAAGTCGTTTTGCAGTTTGTTTAAAAAATGGAAAAAACCGAGTTTCGTGTTCTGATAAAACATTGTTTTTTAATGGGTAAAAACATCGTGCAAGCGAAACAATGGATTAAAAATGTTACCCGCACTCTTGTCCATCAAAAGCAACGATTTGTCGGTGGTTTGTCGAGTTTAAACGTGGTCGTACCGACACAAATGACGCGGAACGCTCGGGTAGACCTGTGGAAGCCGTTACACCGGAAAATGTGAGTGAAGTGACAAAAATTATAATGAAAGATCGTAAAGTGAAGCTCCGTGAGATTGCTGAGAGGACACAGATATCATATGGAAGTGTATTTACTATCCTTCATGAAAAATTGAGCATGAAAAAGGTTTTTTCCAAGTGGGTGCCGCGATTGCTTTCGATGGAACAAAAACAGCAACGAGTCGATGATTCAGAAAGCTGCTTATCGCTATTTACTCGCAACAAAAAAGATTTCTTGCGTCGTTACGTGACCATGGACGAAACATGGATGCATCACTACACTCCAGAGTCGAAGCGGCAGTCATCTGAATGACGCACAGCTGGCGAAAGCCGTCCGAAGCATCCGAAAACGCAGCAGTCAGCTGGCAAAGTCATGGTGTCAGTTTTTTGGGATACGCATGGCGTGATTTTCATTGACTACCTCGAAAAAGGTAAATCGATAAACAGTGATTATTATATTGACTTGCTAATGCGTTTGAAGGAGGAAAACGCAAAAAAAACGACCGCACATGCAGAGAAAAAAAATCCTTTTTCACCAAGACAATGCACCCTGCCACAAGTGGATGAAAACAATGGCAAAATTGAACGAATTGGGCTTTGATCTGCTTCCCCACCCCCCATACTCGCCAGATTTAGCCCCCAGTGACTACTGGCTCTTTGCTGATCTTAAAAAAATGCTCCAGGGAAAAAGATTTGGCTCAAATGAGGAGGTCATCGCTGAAACTGAAGCTTATTTTGAAGCGAAAGATAATTTTTTTTTATAAACATGGTATTGAAAAATTGGAAAAGCGTTGGAACGATTGAATCACCCTAAAAGGTGATTATGTTGATGAATAAAAAAAAATTGTGCAAAAAAAATGTTGTTTTCAATGTTAGTCTCGGGACTTATTGATCCATGTGTTATATCTTAAATAGATGTCTTATGAGATGTGCAGTGAATGTATGGAATTGTTTCACACATCTTTAAAAACGAGAAAAATTAATTTGGTACTGATCGCCAAGAATTCGTGGCATTTAATTTTATTATTATTGCCTATATATTATTGAAATGTTGCTTTAAATAATATAAGAGGTGCAGATGGAAAAATTATGTACAGAATAGAAATTTTCAAAATATTTTTGAATATATGCATATTATTCATTATATCAAATAAAAAATCCAATCAGTCGCGAAACCAAGACAAAAAAATCTATTTTCTATTTAAAAAAAAAAAACTCTCTTATAAGAAAGTAAGAGTATCAAGGAATCGATATCATATTATGGAAGAACAATTAAGACACAGCATCCGATCGTGATTAGAATAGTAATAATGGCACATTTCTTGAGTCGTTTAATAGTAGAACATTGAAATCTTTTGGTGATTCCTTTTTGTTCCGCTCGAAATAATCATTTCCGTTTTCAAATTAGTTTGACATCTTTCATTAATTTCACTTATTAAAGATCAAGATCTTGTTCCAAAAAGAACAAAAGAGGTTGAAATTTAAAAGATACCGATCGAAAGTAGGAAAAAAAAAATTTTTATTTGAAATTTAAGTCAAGCAGTGTTTGGGTAGTAAAAGTAATAAAAAAGTTCTGATCTTGTGTTTTCCATATTTCTTATTACTATTTCATTGAACTGAATGATTTGAGGGTATAAAAAACAGAAAAGGGGTCAGAAGCTTATTTGAATTAAAAATGTAAGAAAAAAAGTATTAGATAATTAACAAATAAGTCGAAATTTCAGTGCTCAGACAAAATTTGATGTTATTCAGAATAAGTAATAAGAAATGGCGGGAATGCAGCATCATAAATATGTATAAATGACAGATAAGCAATTAATTTTATTTTTAACGTAACTCATTTTACTTTCCTTTTGTTCTTGTTGAATTTTCATTCATAATTTTAATTAGTGCTTTGAAGATATATTCATCGCGACAATGTATGAGAATTACTTTCCTTCATTTATCCTTATGGACATTTTCTAGTCCTTACTTGATTAAAACCACTCAATTTCTAACCATGCAAAACAAAGTTCATAAATAAAGTGAAGTATAGTGAGAAATGATTAGATTGAATTAGTTTTATTAATAACGCACTAACCTCGGTCAAGTGACGAGGACGACACATAACATGGCATCTCCCTTTTTAACTTCCTCACCACGCCAACATAACAGGTCAGTTGAAAAGTCCCCGGCCTACCATAGTCAAACACATTTTTTTGGTAAAATTAGTTTTTTTTTATTTAATATAATTCCCTTCGAAAAGAATACACTGATTATAGCAACCCTCCAACTTTTCGATACCATTTTTGAAGTACGATTTGTTCTTTGCTTCAAAATAGGCCTCAGTTTCGGCAATCACCTCTTCATTCGACGAACATTTCTTCCCAGCGAGCATTCTTTTGAGATATGAGAACCGGAAATAGTGGCTGGGGGCCAGATCTGGAGAATACGGTGGAGGAGGAAGCAATTCGAAGCCCAATTCATGGATTTTTGCCATCGTTTTCACTGACTTGTGCATTGTCTTGGAGAAGCCGCACTTTCTTTTTCTTCAAATGCGGCCGTTTTTCGGCGATTTTGTCCATCAAACGGTCCAATAACATAACGGTCCAATATGTAATAGTCGGTATTGATGGTCCTTCCTTTTTAAAGGTAGTCAATGAAAATTATTCCATGCGCATCCCAAAATACAGACGCCATTACCTTGCCAGCCGACTGTTGCGTTTTCCCACGCTTTGGAGCGGGTTCATCGTGTGCAGTCCACTCGGATGACTGTCGATTGGACTTCGGAGTGAAATGATGGAGCCATGTTTCATCCATTGTCACATATCGATGCAAACACTCGGGTTTATTACGCTTGATCATCTTCAAACACTGCTCCAAATCATCAACTCGTCGATGTTTTGGGTCAAAAGTGATGTCGCGCGGCACCCACTTTGCACAGAGCTTTCTCATACCCAAATATTCGTGAATGATATGATGTACACGTTCAGTTGATATCTTTAGAGTATCTGCTATTTCATTCAATTTCAATTTACGGTCATTCAAAATCATTTTGTGGATTTTTTTTAATGTTTTTGTCGGTAACAACCTCTTTTGGGCGTCCACCGTCTTCGGTGCTCATTTCACCACGTCTAAACTTAGCATACCAATCCTTGATGGTTGATTTTCCTGGGGCAGTGTCCGGAAACTCGGCATCAAGCCAAGTTTTTGCTTCAACTGTATTTTTTTCCCTTCAAAAAGCAATATTTTATCAACACGCGAAATTCCTTTTTATTCATTTTTTTTTCACAATAACAAAAGTTGCTTCACTCAAAATGCTATAATTCATAAGCTATTGATCCGACAGCTGTCAAATTTATACACGCATCTTTTGAGGGTTAGAGCTAACTAAAAAACATATGGATTTAATTCTAGTAGCGCCATCTATGTGTCAGACCGGGGACTTTTCAATTGACCTGTTATAGACTTTAGGCCTCTGCGTATTTACTGTGCATCAATCCCGGCTACACGGTGGGTCTTTAGGGGCAGCAAGAACGGAATTCACGAATCGACGGAACTCATCGGCCGTGAGTCAGCAACTATGACCACTAGGTCACCGCGGCCATGTTTTGTGAAAGTGAATGGGACAAAAGATAAAGTGTAATAAGCTTACATTAATAGGAAGGGTGTTTGTATGATGCGCGTGGAAGTCGTCTGGAGCATTAAGTTGATTTGGTGAGAAAATGAATCAAGGGTGTTGGAGCATCTCAATACTTGAAAGAGATACTGGCATCGTATTCCAGTAATCGTAATATTTGATAGATTATACAAGTTGTTAATATACCAAAATAGACACTAATCTATTTAAGAGTATCATCCTTCGGTTTTATGATCAAAATGATTATTTTTGGATGTAATAGACAAATTAATTATTTTGTCTGTAGTTCAAATTAAGTTGAACTTTGGATCATGTGATTAGAGTAATAATAACATTTAAGATATCAGACGAGAGGAAGTAATAGGATTCCGTCATATCATTATAACTCTTGTTTAAATAACGAAGTCGTTTTAATAATCTGAAATATTTGCAATACAAATTTGTGACACTTTTAATAGGTTCTACTTGAAATACAATATATGTTTATATATTTCCCGAGTAAGTGGTATTGTTTTCATACGGAAAATTCATAGTGGAATAATTTGGATTTTAACTAGGAAGATACGTTACATCAAGACGAATTGAACGAAGAACCTTAACTGCATTAGTTTTTTCTGCCCAACAAACATTCCCTTTAACATCAGGTTTTTCTCTATTCGTCAGATTCAATTTATGAGCTTCTTTTAAGATCTTCGTTGAATATTTTCTAGGTTACCCCCAGTTTTTCCGAATTTATCATGTATCTTCCAAGAAATAGTGTATCCGCAGTAGCCTAATTTTCATGGACGCGATCTCGCTACTGGCATTGTTTCCGTAAGGGCCGGGGGTTTGAGACCTAATGCTACTTAAGACTCGCCATGTAGCTAGATTAATGTACGTTAAATCAGTACAGGAGGAGAGGGAAATATCTGCTCACAAGTATCGTCTTCGTCACTTGGTGATGTTGGGCTGTTCGTGATTTATTCTTCACTAACTTCGGGTACTTTATAACAAATTGAATTGCATAAAATTGTAATTTTTTTCCTAACCCAAATGAAATGTGATTAGGTAACTTAGATGAAAATAGAAGTGTTGGGAAATGAATTCAAAATAATGATATAACTAATAATATTATAAAAAAAATTAAAGTCAATTCCTACTTAAGTCAACAAAGACATTTTTATTTTAGTTACTTTTTATTAAATAATTACAATTAATATAAATATGTATACACATATGACAGAATCACAATATTAAGTGGGAAAAGAAATTTTTTCCCAGCGATCTACTGGCTTCGTCACTGACGGTATTTATTCCTAAATTTACATCCTGATAAATATCTTATTTAGGAGAATTTTTTTTCTCCCATTTAAAACTAAAATTAATTATTTGAAAATCAAATAAAAATATTTTATGCTCCGACAAGATTCGATCCAAAGGCATGAAGATTCTACGCCGGCGTGTAACAAATTTGCCATTGCAAGACAAATGACATAAAAGAAGCATTGGCTTGTTTCTTAATTCATCCGGTAAATTAAATGGTTGGAAAGCAGTTTAGCCCAACCACCCTTGGCGACAGGAATTATTTGGCGGTATTTTGCCAAATGTGGCTTCCTTGGTCCGCTTCGCGGACTTAACGTTCAGCGAAAAAAAATCGCCAAGTTTGGCAATTTTTGAAATCGCGCCAAGTGGTTGGGCTAAACTGCATTTTCACCAATAAAATTTAATTAATGATTTAATATTTGAAAAAAACTGTATTAACATCAAGTATCATTCATCCACTTCTAGTTTAAAAAAATGTATTTGAACTTGAGTGGATGAATAAAAATTATTTTATTAACGATTGAAAATTTGTTCAAGATATATATAAAAAGAGTGTAAGCTAATAGTAAGAATTTAAAAATAAAATAGAATTCAAAAGTAAAATAAAGGGAGGTAGGAGATAATGCCTGGCTGATAAAGATTTGTAAGTAGTATTAAATCAACTTAGTTTTATTTTTTTGATTGAAATGTATCTAATTTGAATTATTAAGATAAGAATATAGGCTGTTTGTGACACGTGATTAATTCAGATAGATTGAATTGGTAAGCTAAGACGTTATTAATTTATTGTAATTTAGAATTGAAGTGTTAAGTGGGATTCAAGGAAGTGCAACCTATATTTCAGTCATTATTAAAAAAGTATTTTATCTTTATCTCGTGTTTTCAGTTGAAGTCTAATAATTACTGCCTGTGCAATTAGAAGGAAAGATGACAACAGAATTAAATAATGAAGGATAGTCGTCACAACTTATCCGATGTTCAGAATTATGAGATTCTTTGCCATTAGCCTTCATATTGCTTCGAAATATAATGTTAATAAACAATCAATCGAAGAAATTCAAAGTTTCTATCTTGTTATTTTTACAGGTCTTTATAAACATTTTACCATCATTTTAATTATTAATAATGGTTTAGTGGTTTAGAAAATGTTTAGAAATGTATTACTATTGTCATAGAAAAGTACTACACATCGTAAAACCTTTAATTGTAAGAGGTCTTTCATTTTTTTATGTACATTTTATTACAAGCATTTAAAAACAATATTTTAAGTTTAAGATATGTATTTCAAACATTACACGATTGTAATTATCCATACGTACTCGAGGAAGGATAACTATTGTATGCATGACAATGTTTTTTCAGAAATAATTCATTTATTAAGTTTACAACCGAACGCAAATCATTTGAAGGCACTTATGTTGAAACAAATTAGTCAAATTAATCTGCATACCATAATCTTCGTTTCGCACAATGATTAGTTGAATATTTAATACTCACATTTCAAAACATATAAATTTAAATTATAACTCCAGGTATCCCATAAACCTGCAACAAAATCATTGCAGGTAGAATTACTAAATGTGCTGATTATGCATCACATTATAGAGAATACATTAACCGTTTCGAAGATTGCGGCAAGTAAACTTATCGCCAAATAAGATACGATAATGAGATACGTTTTGATACATGAGAAAGTTACATTTACTCAGCTAGCTCTATCTCGCTATATGTTGATCCATACCTTTTGGAACCTCATGGAATGTAATGTACACAAATTGGTATAATTTCATCCTAATTTATTGATATAAAATGCATCTAATCTACAATTCCTTTATCAGTTTGTAGATTTTACAAAATATTATTTTATAATTAACATGCAGAGCAACACTCAGGGAAATAAAGGCATAAAGTGTAATAAATGCATCATAACATAGAACGACACGCAATGTTTGGGGTACATATACTTTTTTTACTTAAAAAAAAAGGGGAATTTTAAAACTATTAAAATTTAATAAAATGTAAAATATTTTCTTTTTTTTAAAATAAATCTCAATATCAGAGATATTTTAATCTTCAATTACAAGAAAAAATTTCCATATAAATAGTTTAGAATAAATCTAAGAATAAATTAGAGGTTTAAAATTAATTTCATTTCTTCAAACTTCTAAATTTAAAATGCCATTGACTTAAGCTTACATAATTAGTTTCTGAAAACAACATGTCCTAAGATTTTCTTATAAATTTTGATTAGCAATGTTTCATAATATAGATAATAATTTTTAAGCAAAACCTAAATTTTTTTAAAAATTATCGTTTTTGAAATAATATTAACCTGGATCTATTTAATTCTTAATATTCCCTTAAAAATTTCTTTTATATTTATTCATAGGTGTATATCATTGAAAAGTATTAGCTTACAGAGCAGAAATGTTTTTATATATATACTGATTTATATTCAGTTTGTAACGCATAAAATGATGATATTCCAGAAAAAATTGTGTTCTAGATATTCTAGAGAATTGTATTCTAAAATTGTATTCCAGAATTTTATTTTAGATATTCTAGAGAATTATAATCTAGAATTGTATTCTAGATATTCTAGAGAATTGTATTCTCGATATTCTAGAGAATTGTATTCTCGATATTCTAGAGAATTATAATCTAGAATTGTATTCTAGAATTGTATTCTAGATATTCTAGAGAATTGTAT
>BMAW01100481.1:205496-222669 GCA_019974015.1 Nephila pilipes | reverse complement strand
GTATTCTAGAATTGTATTCTAGATATTCTAGAGAATTGTATTCTAGATATTCTAGAGAATTGTTTTCTGGATATTCTAGAGAATTGTATTCTATATATTCTAGAGAATTGTATTCTAGATATTCTAGAAAAAATTCCTCATGTAGAGATGATAAGGAAGTAATTGTATTTTAGAAAAAAACTTTAGTCACGCCTCTGAAATATTATTAAATTCAAAAAGCTTTTCTTATACATTTGTCTGAACATTCATCATTTAAGTTTGATTGTAAAAACGAAACTAATAATGCGTAATTCACAAATTTATTCAGCTTTCTATTCCTTTTTCATCCTTCTATAAAAATGAATTGTATCGAGAAGTCATCAGAAGATTAGTTATAGTTCCTCTTAATTAAAATAAATGAAACTTGATCCCAGTACTCAAAAAGTTAAAATATATGAAATAGATTAATTCAATTTTTTTATAAAACTTATTTCGAATTGCGAAAACAGACATACAGTATCTTTTGAAATAATGAATAAGCTCATTCCATTACTTGCAAATCACATTTATGTAAATAATTAATGAATCAATTTTAACTTTGATCTATAACTGATTCTTGAAAGAGAGTTGACAATCAATTTTTAATCAATTATGTGTATGTGAATATGAAAGGATAATTAAAGTCGTAGCGCAACAAATTTCCGTTATCATTCAGGCATTTAATCTTTTAAAGGAAATTTGTGAGAATAATGGTTAAAATGTTTCGCTCTCAATGTTGAAACGTTTTTACATTAAGTTATATTTACATTTAAATTGAACGCAACAATGAATATTCATCATTTTTAATTTTAAGAACTTCATGATAAATAGATAATAAATGAAACAAAATCTCGGATTTTAATGGACCTATATAAACAAAAGACAAATATTAGGTAGAAAAGTTTAAACTAATATTTATTTATTTTAATTAAATAATGATTGATAGGTAGAATGAGATTAAAATTAAACATATTTTTCACATTACTCCCTCGTATTCCATTTTAATTAATTTCTAGGGCTACTTTATTACGAAAGAATTGTAACGTATATTAATGAAAGTTCTATATGTTCTTTCATTATATAAGTAAAATATGTTCTTTTCTAAGAAATATAATGAATAGGAAGGAGGTGAGAAAATACAGGATTAGAGTGATTTTGGAACACTATATTGGTTCCAGAAAATGTGAGGTGATTCGCTAAGCATTTGTATTTTATTCAGATTTTTTTGAATAGGATACAGTGATATGAATTCGTCAGAATAGAGTTATCAGGAAAGCTAGAATTTTTCCAAGTGGTATTTCTTCAAGTCGTGGGCTCGAGCCTTAATGCCACATGACGCTAAAGACCGCCAGTTACCGGGGTTGATGCCCTTTAAATCTGTGAAAGTTCCAAATCTTCCTTTTCATGTGATGTAGAAGCTGGGAATGGGTTATGCCAGCTCAGGTGTCGTCCTCGTTACTTTACCGAGATTCAAAACTACGAGGTCTGAGACTAGGGTTTCTGATTTCCCGGGTTATTCCATTCCTGGGAATGTCCGGGAAATCCCGGGAATGTAGTTGTCGTTCCCGGGATTCCCGGGAATACATCAAAATTTCAAAAAATTTAAAAACAAGTTATTTTTAAATAAAATCAATAATAATTATATAAAATAAGGATATATATAAATTCCAAAATTAATGCTTATTTTTATATTGAACTAAAAATACAAAAAATATGTAATAAATTGATTATTCATTCTAAAAATAGAATTTCAGAAAGCATAATCTATTTATACTTTTATCACTCAGCCTTGTTCTAAGCTTTGTGACGAACAATACTGCAGCAGAAAATGCTCTCTCGGCTTCAACTGACGTTGGAGGAATTGTATTTAAAGCCTCACATAGTTTTATAATGTTTGGTGATGGATTTTCAGTCGATTCGAACAACTGCATCTCTAGTTTCACGATTTTGTTGAGACTAGTACTTTTTTTGGTTGAACAATATAAAACTTTTGTTTCAGAGTAAATTGTTTTCTCTAATTTTTCGTCCAACGTCATAGGTTTTTCTTTCAAAATCTCCACGCTCTCTTCTTCTGAGTGCGAAGAGTTGGATATTGACTCCTCTTCTTCGCAACCTTGTCCCTATCATTTGGGTTTGTCTAACCAAACAATTGTTACGAGGCAATCGCTAAATATTGACAATAACTGCAGCTGCTTCGTATTTTCTTCCAAATTTCGGGTATTGCAATAATCCTATTAAATTAACGCTGTGTCTCTCATTAATTCTTTGCTTTAGAGAATATTTTATATTTTTCGCAAATTCTGAATTTTGTTCGTTCAATTCTCCAATAACGAAAGAAAATACACCTTCTGCAGTTAGCAAAATTGCATTTTGACAGCATAATTTTTCTAAGCCAATTTTTACTGGCTTTAAGCCAGCTACAATTGTAGTCACAGTTTCAAACTATACATTGATCATCATTTGTTCCTTAATGTCAATTAATGCTTTTAAAATTGCTGACTTTTTTATTTCTAAAAATCTTTCAAGCATTGCCAACAAACTATTCCAGCGTGTTTTGGTTTCCAAACAAACCATCTTTTTACAGCCAAACTCTTCTTTAAAATCTTCATGAACTCCTACTTCTTTCCCGGGAATAGAAAAAGTACAGAAATCTTATGATTTCCCAGGAACCCGGGAAAGAAACCCTATCTGAGACCTATAGCCCTCATGTTGTTTTTAGTGCGAAGTTATTAAAACCAATCAATAAATCAAATGTGAGAATTGGTCGTTAATTATTTTAAGATAAGCTAAATAAGATAAAGTTTCCCCTTGGAACTGAAATGGTTAGCAAATTAACTCATATTAAAAGACAAAATTTATTTTTAATCCTTTCATTTCTATGTATCAAATGTCAATAATATGCAGATATCCCCCGTATAATGCAATAATTCTGTAACATGGTTTCACTTTAACTAGTTAGGTGAACGGGAGAAAGAGTTCATAAAACACATCATTTTAGAACACGCTTTCACGTTAATACAGATTTCGAATAAAAGACATTTCCATACAACGCTTTCAGCTTTTAACAGCAAAATTCGAATTCAAGGAAGTCCTCGTACAACGCAAAATGAAATACTATTTACGAAGTGCGCAAGATATCATTTCAAAAATATTTCATTTGTGCAATGTAAGTCTCATTAGAATTTGTCCGGTGATTTGTGAGATTTAAACACATGTAGTATTACGATGAAAATACTATTTATTTAATTTAAACTTTTTTTTTATACAGAAAGCTTTATTTAACTCGTTCGCTCCCAGCGTAACACGGGCAATACGCTGCGTGAGTGTTTTCTATGGCCCAATGTATCAATAGAGATACGCTTGATGAGAACGTTTTATTTTAGTTTTTTTTTAATGTTACTATATGGCGTTACAATACCACGAAATCTATATAGGTAGGTAATTTGGAGTGTTGACCTTGGTGATATAGGCTTGGATTTCACTACTGTCTAATAGGAGGGTGGTAATTGTTAAAAGCTTGTGTTGCGACGCAGATCTTTAAATGTAATGACATGATTTAAAGGGTGCACTTGATTTCGGTTTGCTTATTTCTTTCTTCCTTGCTTCTTAGAAGTTCGAAGGAGAATTCATGGCTCTTGATTGGGTTTAGGGTTTTTGTTAGCAGATGTTCTCAGCTGTTCGTTTCTCTCGGTCAGTTTTTATATGTAGCTACAGTCATGTCGAAAAGAAAGTGTTTATTTTCTGAGATTTGCAAAGTAATAAATGAATCTGACAGTAATGTTAGCGAAAATAGTCCAAATCTGTACCTAGACATTAAAGTAAAAAAAAAGTACTAAGATGTGCCCTTTGCTGAAAATCTTGCGAAAAGCGTCAAAATATGTGTGTAACACATGTGACGTTGTACTATGCATCGATTTTTTTTTATAAATATACCATACAGCAAAATAATATTTATCTCTTATATCTATATATTCTATATAATGGTACATCATTACACCTTGAATTTATGTAACATATGTAAAAATATTTTGTATTTTCTTAAAATTATGATTTTTTTATATAATTTTATGTATAAGACATTCAATTAATGATTAAATCCTTTTCTTCTTGTATATATTAAGTTTAATATATTTTAAATAAGATATGTAAATACCAAAATATTTTAATGAATAGTCGATTTTAGAGGAAATTTTTTCATGAATTAGGCTTAATATATAACATGTCAATTGAAAAGTCCTCGGCCTACCATAGTAAAACACATTTTTTTGGCAAAATATAGTTTTTTTTTATTCAACATAATTCACTTCAATGGTGATACACTGATTATAGTGACCTTCCAACTTTTCGATACCATTTTTGTAGTACGATTTGTCCTTTGCTTCAAAATAGGCCTAAGTTTCGACGATCACCTCTTCATTCGACGAAAATTTCTTCCCAGCGAGCATTCTTTTGAGATCTGAGAACAAGAAATAGTCGCTGGGGGCCAGATCTAGAGAATACGGTGGATGAGGAAGCAATTCGAAGCCCAATTCATGGATTTTTGCCGTCGTTTTCACTGACTTGTGACACGGTGCACTGTCTTGGTGAAGCAGCACTTTCTTTTTCTCTAAATGCGGCAGTTTTTCGGCGATTTCGTCCTTCAAATGGTCCAATAACGCTATGTAATAGTCGCTGTTGATGGTCTTTACTTTTTCAAGGTAGTCAATGAAAATTATTCCATGCGCATCCCAAAATACAGACGCCATAACCTTGCCAGCCGACTGTTGCGTTTTCCCACGCTTTGGAGCGGGTTCGTCGTGTGCAGTCCACTCGGATGACTGGCGATTGGACTTCGGAGTGAAATGATGGAGCCATGTTTCATCCATTGTCACATATTGACGCAAACACTCGGGTTTATTACGCTTGATCACTTTCAAACACTGCTCCGAATCATCAACTCGTCGTTGTTTTTGGTCAAAAGTGAGCTCGCGCGGCACCCACTTTGCACAGAGCTTTCTCATACCCAAATATTCGTGAATGATATGATGTACACGTTCAGTTGATATCTTTAGAGTATCTGCTATTTCATTCAATTTCAATTTACGGTCGTTCAAAATCATTTTGTGGATTTTTTTAATGTTTTTGTAGGTAACAACCTCTTTTGGGCGTCCACTGCATTCACCGTCTTCGGTGCTCATTTCACCACGTCTAAACTTGGCATACCAATACTCGATGGTTGATTTTCCTCGGGCAGTGTCCGGAAACTCGGCATCAAGCCAAGTTTTTGCTTCAACTATATTTATTCCCTTCAAAAAGCAATATTTTATAAACACGCGAAATTCCTTTTTATCCATTTTTTTCACAATGACAAAAGTTGCTTCGCTCAAAATGCTATAATTCACAAATTAATGATCCGAAAGCTGTCAAATTTATATACGCATCTCTTGAGGGTTAGGGCTAACAAAAAAACCATATGGATTTAATTCTAGTAGCGCCATCTATGTGTCAGGCCGTTGACTTTTTAATTGACCTGTTAAAATTGTCTGGGCACAGTGTGACACTCCGCTGATAGAAGCCGCGGACCCTGTGAAGCCCTTCTTTTTTCTCCCTCCGGAAGCGAAAGGTTTAATATATATTATTAAGGTATCCGTACACCTTTAAAACGTCATTTTTGTCAAAATTTTCGATTTTCTAATTTTAACATCAGTTTAAACTTTTTTCTTTCTAATAGTGTTTGAATTTTGCTTATACCTTATTTAGAACTTAAGTTACAGGGATTTAAATTTTACTCGTTAGCTGATTTTTGAAACCGGAAGTGCATTTCTGCAGACAGGAAGTTGGAAGAAATGTTTGTTTACATTTTTATTTTTCGAAATATCTTTTATATGTACAATGGTACAAAATAAATAAATTTTAAAACATGAATCTGAATTTTCAGAATGTTTGAAAATACATTTGGCAACAGGTTTTTAAATACATTTTTATCTTGAATCTGGCAAGAAAAGAGAATCGTTATTGTTTGTTTACATCTGTTTTGGTTTCTGTTCTCATTCTTATAAGTTTCTGATTAAGATTGTTTTTATTGTTGAAAAGCTCAATTTTTTTCGTTTAAAATGGGAAATTCAAAAAGGAGAATTAGTGTTAAAAGAAAAAGACAATTTCGTGGTAATGGTTTTACCAAAAATGATAGCAAAAATAGTACTGTAACTGCTAATGCCAGTGCTTCAAAATTGAACCTTTCTGCCATTCTAGATGAAGAAATTGCTGAATATGAAAATAAACCGCTAACCGGCAACAGAATTATTGACATAGAACTCCTTCTATGCTCAATTTTACAACTTTGTTGCCCCAAATGCTTCCACGATGGTTTGCTGTTACATGAAGACTCGAGGTATGGATTGTGCTCAAGTTTTGCAATAAAATGTAAGCATTGTGACTTTTGCACAGGATTTTCCAGCTCGAAGAAAACATTAAACTATCCTGAGATAAATGCAAGATTTGTTTATGCCATGAGACAAATTGGGAAATGTTTTTCTGCTGCATATAAATTATGTGCAACATTAAATTTACCCAGGCTCAGTAAAACTGCATACACCAATCATGAGAATAAACTTATGTCTGTGATTTCAGAAGTAAGTGAACTGTCGATGCAAAAGGCAGCTAAGGAAGTTTTGAATATTCATTCATCTAAAAATAAATTAGCTGAATGCGGTGTTTCTGTCGATGGAACATGGCAGCGTAGAGGTTACACTTCTATGAATGGGTGTGTTGCTGCTTTGTCAATCGACACTGGCAAAGTAGTGGACATTGAAATAATGTCATCATATTGTCCGACCTGCAGAAAGCTTTCGAAAATGCCTAAAGGTATTGTATCCGAGACGCTTGAAGCAGATCATGTGTGTCGAAGCAATTTTAAAGGTTCCTCATTAAAGATGGAAGCTGTTGGCGCAAACAGGATCTTCAAACGATCAATTGTGAAACGAGGTTTGAAGTATTCACACTATTATGGAGACGGGGATTCTAAAGGCTTCATCAGCGTGAAAGACACATATGGGAAAGATAGCGTAACTAAACTGGAATGCATTGGGCATGTTCAGAAAAGAGTAGGTGCGAGATTGCGCAAACTGAAATCCAAAAATAAAAGTTTATCTGGCAAAGGTAAACTTACCGATTCGTTTATTGACAGATTGCAAAATTACTATGGAATTGCTGTTCGAAGTAATGTTGGCAATCTACTCAAACTTCAACAGAACGTCATTGCGGCCTTGTACCACTGTGCATCGAGTGGCAAGAAACCCATGCATGGACAGTGCCCTATCGGGAAAGATAGCTGGTGTTATTATCAGCGAGCACTGTCATGCGGCAAAAAGCCCAAAGAAAAATATAATGGCTTATCCAATGATGTATTAAATTTAATTAAACCTACATATTTAGAACTGTGTTCTAAAGAACTTCTGTCAAAGTGCCTTCATGGTAAGACACAGAATGCCAATGAATGTTTTAATGGCATAATTTGGCAGAGGGTACCGAAAGAGGTTTTCGTGTGCCTTAAAATTTTAAAATCTGGTGCATTGGATGCTGTTATACAGTTTAATGATGGGTACAAGGGTTGTGTTGAAATTTTAAGGAAATTAAATGTAACGCCTGGTTATTTTACCTTAAAATCTTACAAACACCTTGACAGTTGTCGAATTTTTGATGCTGCACGTCATTCAACACCAAATGTAAAGCAGCGTCGAAAAATACTCAGAGCTCTTAGGAAAAAAAAAATTAATGTATTAGAAAGCAAAGAAGGTGTTATATATAAATCAGGGGCATTTTAAATATATTTTATTATGTTTATTATTAAAAATTGCAATTGAAAGTTTGTTTTTGATTTTTCTCAAAATGAGTTTTCTTGACATATTTACATATGGCAACGTAGATATCAGAAAAAGTTATGAACCAAATTAATTGAAATTTTGCAAGTGTCTTCCTTATACAATTTTTAAGGATCCCTACCACTTTCATGATTATAAAATTGATATATTTTTAGTAACAAAGGTGTAAATCATGTATTGTTGTAACTTTTTTATGATTTTTCATTGTTATTTGACTCGAAACACAATAAAAATTATTGTAATGAGATTTTCATCATGAAAGTAGTACCAGCCCCAAAAAATGTTATGATGAATAAGATAAAAGTTACAGAATAATGATATTTTTGTTTACTTTTGAGTTATGAGCGTTATTCTAATAATCAATTTATGTACTATTTTCACTATGTTTTTCACTCCAAAATTTTTTTTTGATTTAAAAGCAAATTAATAAGTGTGTTTTCATAGTTTTAGGTTATATTTTAGCATAAAAAAGTATTTTTATAACAAATATCAATGTATTTCAAAAAATTTTCTTCGAAGGTGTACGGATACCTTAAGTGTCCGACTGATGACAATTACTTTGATAATTTCTAGACATACACATACAAAGACTCACATAACCCATGGATCAATACGTCCCGAGACTAACATTGAAAACAACATTTTTTATGCAAATTTTTTTTTATTCATCAACATAACACCTTTTGTTAATCATCTTTTAGGGTGATACAATCGTTCCAACGCTTTTCCAAATCTCTTTTTGTATTTTTTTTTTTTTTTTTTTTTTTTTTTTTTTTTTTTCTCGCAAGAAATCTTTTTTGTTGCGAGTAAATAGCGATAAACAGCTTTCTGAATCATCGACTCGTTGCTGTTTTTGTTCCATCGAAAGCAATCGCGGCACCCACTTGGAAAAAACATTTTTCATGCTTAATTTTTCATGAAGGATAGTAAATACACTTCCATATGATATCTGTGTCATCTCAGCTATCTCACGGAGCTTCACTTTACGATCTTTCATCATAATTTTTGTCACTTCACTCACATTTTCCGGTGTAACGGCTTCCACAGGTCTACCCGAGCGTTCCGCGTCATTTGTGTCGGTACGACCACGTTTAAACTCGGCAAACCACCGACAAATCGTTGCTTTTGATGGACAAGAGTCCGGGTAACATTTTTCAATCCATTGTTTTGCTTGCACGGTGTTTTTACCCATTAATAAACAATGTTTTATCAGAACACGGAACTCGGTTTTTTCCATTTTTTAAACAAACTACAAAACGACTTTACTTCAACCTCGATAACTCAGCTGTTTCTGGTCCGATCGACTTACAATTTTGACACGTTTCAAGCAAAGGTTCGTACTCTAGAAAGACCTGGTTACTGGTTTACTTCGAGCGCCATCTCTGGGTTAGCTCGGGAGTTATTGATTGATGTGTTACATACATATATATATATATACATATATATATATACAGAGAGAGAGAGAGACAGACAGACAGACAGATGTACTATATGTAAACAAACAGTACATTTCTCAAACATATAATAAGAGAAAGGAAATGAAAATTTATAAAAATGGAAGAAATATAATTAATACAATTTCACACTTTAGAATGGATTACTTGGAATATTGTGTATTTCTACCGGAAATTAATAATCAAATCATTAATCTTCAGTGAATTGCATTAGAAAAGATGGTTAGAAACAAAATATTTGTTATGCAGAGATTTTTGATTTATTGTAGTTTGAAATACAGTGGTTCGATCTGTTAATAAGTAGTGCAGTATATATATGCATAATACAACAATTTTTTTTCTACCGCTTTAATTACGGATTTACCTATAATTAAAGAGATAGAAAAATATTCATAGGATATATAAGTAAAAACCATTTAGAGCTGTGTGTCGTTTGAGAAACAAATGTTTCCCTCGCACTTTTCAAATAATATATCAAGCTCATTATATTACTCAAAGTTAAAAACTTACCACGATTTACTATCATCCTCTAAACTTCATTTTCATTAAGTGCAATTTATATTTTTTTAATAATTGACGGCTCTCACACACCATGCGTAACTTTGTTGTTGATTCTAAAGGATAAAATTATTGTTTTCACTCTCAATGAAAAGCATAACTAAAAATATTAAAATATGTTTTTAAAAAATTAAATAAAAACGTGTTCTTAAAATAATTCTTTATTATTTAAATTCTTAGATCAGTTCTTATCAAAATTGTGATTATAGTTTAGGAAAATACTCGAGAGAATACTATATTTGATCTGACTTTAAGGCATAATAGGTGACGAAACCATTAAATATTTAATTTAAATTTGTTTAAAGATACTTTTGTGATTCTGAAAAAAAAATCGATTATTCTTGAAAAGATTGTGATTAATGTTCCTTTAATAAGACAAACTAATATCATGTTTAATTCAACTAAAGTATTTCATTTTTAAAATAGAATTTATTGGAATAAATAAGAATTATGAGCATTTTGAAAATTTTAAGAAAATAAAACTTTTAAATTTATACTAGTAAACGTATTTCATCTGCATTTTTGTTAATCAAAATGATATGCTCCATTTCTTTTAAATACATGAAAGTAAAATAATCAACAAAAATGATATAGGCAATAAATTTTAAAAAAAGTAGCATAAAATATCTCAATACAGTTTCATTAATTTATTGCTGATAAATGTGAGTGAATATTTAATAAAACTCTTATTTATACATATATGTATTGCTACAACACAAATACATAGTAATAAAAAACTTTATTAATTATTCATTCCCATACACAGGCATTCATATAATGACAAACAGCATACTTAAAAAGCAATTTATGTACAAAATTCTATTTATTTCTTTTTGCTTATTCGAAATGTTAAATCTCACAAATACTTTATAAATTTCCTAATACGTTCTAAATTTTTATACATATTTAGATATGAATAACTTTTAACGTGTTTCTTTGAAACATACTAAATAATCAATGTTATTTTAGAATTTAAATATTAAATTTGATTTCAAAGGAAGTTAAATTTTCTAACATAAAAATTACCATGAATACTCATTATAAAATTTTTTTTCCCGTAATAAATTTTAATACTTTAAAATAAAAACTACCATACATACAATATATTTACGATATACACACAAAAGATTTCGAATTTGAATTATTTTTTGTAAGGTTCATTTCATATTATACCTTATAAAAATAATTTCGATATTTTAAGGAATTAATAGTTTTAATTGTTATCAGTATTACTTCACTAATTATTCACCTCGAAGTTTATAATGTCTACGTCAATTTAGATATAAATTTATTATATTTTTGCATAGGAAGCTATAATAAATGTATTTAGAAAGTTAGAGAACATACTTTGACTGATTAATACATATTGCAGGGAGTACCTTATACTTTAAGTGCACATGGGGGAATAGTAATATTTCAATTATTACACAGGTAATTGCAGTGAAATTTAAATTCCTATTTTACATATTCTTAAGACATCTCTACATAGTCATCATCCAGAGTTATACATTTCTCTCAACATTTCTGCTCCTTTCGAAGACAGTCATTGTAGATATCAGCAGATTAAAAACCATTGAAACACTTTTTCAATAAAATCATTGATGGTATCTAATCTTCGACACCACGATGGGTTTTTAATCCTGAGAATAAGAAAACGTGGTTGGGGAAGTTTGGGAGGCAAAATTTTAAAGTATTCTTTGATTTTTAAATTGCATCTCAAAAGGAGTGAGTAAATGCATTGTCAGATACCTTTGATGATCATATTGCCCCGTGTTTTGATCAGAGTATCACTCAATTTGTTTAGGAGAGAAAGAGTAATGGTCTGATGCATCTTCTAGTAGATTTTTAAAATGACTCTTTGATAGTCCTCAAAAACAGATAGCATTAACTTCCTTACAGTTTACTACGCCTTAGATTTCTTTAGATGCAGGGGAGGAATCATTGTGCACCCAATCCTTACTCATCTCTGTGATTTCTGGACCATATTGATAGATCCAAAATTCCTCCATCGTTACCAGGTGATCAAAATGTTATCTTCGTCTTACTCCAAACAGTGCAACATTTCTCTTCAAAGATCACGTGTGTACTTCTGGAAAGGCATCATTAATCGTGAAATGTATTATGTTGATTCCTTTGACGTATGCAGTTCATTGTGAATATTTTTTCACATTATGCCGTAACTAAGATCAGTCTCATTAAGAATCGTTTGATGGTTGCTCTTGGGTTTAATAGGACTAAGACTTCCTCAATTGTTTCACTGTGGCAGTATCATCTGTAAGTGTTAGTCTTTTGCTTCTTGAACCGTATGCGAGAGAGATATGGTCGATTTGAAAATTCCTTTTCCACCACACAATGTTGACTTGTGATGGGCTTTTATTTCCAAAAATAGGGATAATTTCGTCGTGGATTTGCAGGTAATATAACCTTTCAAATGTAAGAATTTACTCACACTGTGATCCTCTCCCTTTCCATTTCATCACTTCCTGAAACTAAACAAATCACCATTAATAGATGTAATTTACGAAGGTATGTACATAAAGATAAATTAATATGCAGAGTGAATTTTATCCAGTTATCTGGAATGTTTCTCAGTAATAATTAAAACATTTCGATATAACCCCGCAAACTCCATATTCTATTATTAAAGGTTATTTTAGATAGAATGACCTGGAAGAACATTCCAACATTCAGAACCCATCATAACCAGCAAGGTACTAGCGTCAACTGTTTCCCTTGCCAAATTCAAGTCATTTGGCGAATTGTCTTCATCGCGATTACTCGAAACGTATGTGTTGATTGTTCTTTCACTATACGTTTTTGACTCGACCTTTCTGTCTTGTTTGGTTTCTTTCGCTTTCTTTCCGATTTTTTCCAGCTTTGATTTACTTCCATTGGTTTGTTTGGCCTATCGGCTAGGTAACAGATCAATTGAAAAGTCCCCGGCCTGAAACATAGATGGCGCTACTAGAGTTAAATCCATATATTTTTTAGTTAGCCCTAACCCTCAAAAGATGCGTGTATAAATTTGACAGCTGTCGGATCATTAGTTTGTGAATTATAGTATTTTGAGTGAAGCACCTTTTGTTATTGTGAAAAAAATGGATAAAAAGGAATTTCGCGTGTTGATAAAATATTGCTTTTTGAAGGGAAAAAATACAGTTGAAGCAAACACTTGGCTTCATGCCGAGTTTCCGGACACTGCCCCAGGAAAATCAACCATCAAGGATTGGTATGCAAAGTTTAGACGTGGTGAAATGAGCACCGAAGACCGTGGACGCCCAAAAGAGGTTGTTACCAACGAAAACATTAAAAAAATCCACAAAATGATTTTGAATGACCGGCAATTGAAATTGAATGAAATAGCAGACACTCTACAGATATCAACTGAATGTGTACATCATATCATTCACGAATATTTGGGTATGAGAAAGCTCTGTGGAAAGTGGGTGCCGCGCTAGCTCACTTTTGACCAAAAACAACGACGAGTTGATGATTCGGAGCAGTGTTTGAAGATGATCAAGCGTAATAAACCCGAGTTTTTGCGTCGATATGTGACAATGGATGAAACATGGCTCCATTATTTCACTCCGAAGTCCAATCGACAGTCATCCGAGTGGACCGCACACGATGAACCAGCTCCAAAGCGTGGGAAAACGCAACAGTCGGCTGGCAAGGTTATGGCGTCTGTATTTTGGGATGCGCATGGAATAATTTTCATTGACTACCTTGAAAAAGGAAGGACCATCAACAGCGACTATTACATATTGGACCGTTATGTTATTGGACCGTTTGAAGGATGAAATCGCCGAAAAACGGTCGCATTTGAAGAAAAAGAAAATGCTGCTTCACTAAGACAATGCACCGATTCACAAGTCAGTGAAAACGATGGCAAAAATCCATGAATTGGGCTTCGAATTGCTTCCTCATCCACCGTATTCTCCATAACTGGCCCCCAGCGACTATTTCCTGTTCTCAGATCTCAAACAAATGCTCGCTGGGAAGAAATGTTAGTCGAATGAAGAGGTGATCGTCGAAACTGAGGCCTATTTTGAAACAATGGACAAATCGTACTACAAAAATGGTATCGAAAAGTTGGAGGGTCGCCTTCCCTTTGTATCACCCTTGAAGGGAATTATGTTGGATAAAAAAAAACTAATAAGCTAAAACTAAAAAATAATTTTGCCAAAAAAAAAAAAAAAAATGTGTTTTAATATGGTAGGCCGGGGACTTTTCAATTGACCTGTTATGTGAGCTTATCAGTTTTATTTTTTAAATCGACAATATAAATAATTTTAAGAATTAACTATATTTCCTTCATCACATTTTGATGCTGTGTGGATGATGTCCGATCAATGATGTCGGATAACAAAAAGAAGTGTCTTCAACATTGTGCCACGTGCTTGAAGCTCAGATTTGTGTGTGTTGAAGATTTGTCCAACTGACATCGAACTCGCAATTGCTCATGTGATTACTTCTTATCAAAGTGTTATCTGATGAATTAATGAAACCCTCTCATTTACGGGAGCATCTGCAAAAGGTTGAACCTGGCAAACAAAGTACATATTTGTCATTTATCATGAAAATCAAGGACAAGTTCCTGAAGGCACCATCGGTCTCAAGCTTATTAGTATCCTCCTCACAAAATTGAGACGATGGTTTGATAGTCTTTCTTTTTACAAAATTAAAAACAATTAAATCAAAGCCTTCTGTTAGTTTTCATACTTGAATTTTGGTGGTTGATAGAGAGATATAACTTCTTTACCATTCCTGTGAATGCTTCCAATATGAATGCTACTCATATAACCCCTTGAAGACCAGCATGCCTGTTATGAAGAGCGCACTTACTGGACGGATAGCTTGGAAACGGAGCGTCACCACCGGCCTGGACATTTAAAGTAGTTAAGCCTAATCTTATAAAAATAAATTCCTATAAAATTAGCATTTAATATAATGCCTGCAATTTTATAAATTATATATAAATAATGTACTATTACTTAATATGTATGAAAATAAAAGCAGCAACAATAATAGAAATTTATTAAATATACACAACACTAGAATTTAATTATACATACGAAAACAATTACCATACTCACGAAAAGAAAGTTACAAATACTATACATTTGAAATTAAAAGCAGGATATTAAGGAATAATAATAATCTGTGCATAAGAAAATCAAAATTAAAAATTTTCTTGCGTAAGGATAGTTCAAAACAGAGATGGATATACAGTCCTATGTCCCAGATTTTGCACTCATAATACGATGTTTTGTTTCACTTTTCATTGTTTTTAGCGCACACGACGCTGCTACTTCTATTATTATTACCTTTCCAGGCAATGTATATTTTCGGAAAATGTTTTCCAGATAATTAGAATGGTTGAGTGCCTGGTGTTTTTTTGGGGGGTTTAATTTTTTTTCTTGGTTTTGCAAACTTTTTTATTATTTGATGAATAACAGTGAAACTGATTCAAAAGCAGATTTTTTTTTTTATCTTTTTACTTTAGAACATATTACATTTTTATTTAGAAGTGCCATATCTAACAATCCAAAAAACAGCTTTTTATATCATTTCTCTGTTTTTCTAAATGCTGGATAAGGATGAATTACAGAATCGCTAGTGACAACACCTCCCATATTTTAATTTTACTCTACAACACAAAGTGACTTCAAACTGTCGTTTCCTGTCTTTCGGTCTTTTATACCTATTGGCATTATTAATATAACTATCATTATTTCACTTATCTCAGAATCACTTTCATTCATGATTATATATATTTCTCTCTCAGATAGATATAACTGGGTTAAAGTCTGTGAGAGCTGCATAGTTTGTGACACTGTGCAACAGTAGCAACGTTTTATAAAAAATAAACTTAAAAAAGAATATGCTATAATAATTTGTAGGTATTTCAATCCAAATTTAATAGATTAGGATCCTACATCGATATCGATATAAGATTATTTATTGGAATCGATTTACACTTTCTCTAATTTTTTGTGTGCTTATTTGTATAATAAAGGAATTTCGAGGAACTCTGCTTTCTAATCTTTTTTATTTTGTAAACAGTCGAGAACTGTAAACAAACTCATTTCTCTTTCAAAAGTTATTAAGTAGGTTTATTATGTTCTGGCGAGTATGTGTGTTTTGAAACATTTATTTTAAAAGAAATTCTAAATAAAACATTTTCTATGTTCTCTCTAACAGTTCTGACAATAGTTCTAAATTCTATAACCTACGTTTTACAAACAAAATCAGTAGATCAATTATTCTATTTTAAATTTAAATTCTGAGAAATACAATGGCATGATATATTTCATAGAAACACTAATTTATATTGTATTAATTACCTTAAGTATGACCTTTATATAACTGAGGAAGTATTATTTAGAACATATTATATACTATATTCATCTGCTTAACTTTAAAACCATTAATGGAACGATAAAATGTTATTTTTTCTGAATTATTTCAGTTTTTAAATAATTTTCAGAGTTTTATTTAAGAAATTAATAAAATATAACTGTGTGATGTATTTTAATATTAATTACCAACTCAAAAATTATTTTAAGAGGAAGAATGCTTTAATAAATAAAGATTCTAGCATTGCTCGTTTTTTTTAAAAAAAAGCACTAAATAAAAAAAAAAATCGTAACTAAATTATGATGCGAGAAATACTTTTAAAACATTTACTTAATTTTATCCGTAAAGTAAGAGGATATTTATTTTAATTCTTTTTCACCAAAAATACTCAAGGTTATTTCCAATGAGGAAAAAAAAAACGTTTCATTGAGGATTGTCCGAATGCAAAACGTAAGGAATTTTAATTCACTTTAAATTAAAAAAAAAAAAGGTTCGCAACAAATTGATGAAAATGGACTTAAAAAATGACTGTAATTTGTCTTAAAAGTCCACCTAAATCCAAAAGAACAACATTTGGAATTTCTAAAAGAAAAATTATTCCTTAAAAATTGTTCCGCACGATTTAAGGATTCTAATTTGTATTCCAGATGAATTTCTCTTCTTTTCCAGAATTTCGAGTCACGGAATACGAAACTCTTTCTCCATGTCTCTTTTTTCTTCCAAAAAATCTTCTATCGAGGTCTTTTCTAGTTTTTCGAAACTATTGTTTGTTTTATTTGTGCAAGAGGTATTTTGAGGAAAAAAGAACTTTTCTTTAAGATAGGTTTAAAACATCTCAATTTCTTTCTTGCTGTGTTTGACCTTTTATCAAAATGCTGTAAGTTTTGTTTGATTTGTTAGCCGAAATCTGAGTTGTAATTCTTT
>BMAW01100481.1:176771-200496 GCA_019974015.1 Nephila pilipes | reverse complement strand
ATATGACATTCATATTTTATTATATATTATTATACAAATTTTGAAAAATATAAATATAAACACACATATATATATATATAAATATTTTACAAGGTTAAGACTACATCCTTAATGTATAGATTCTTTAGGTATCAATACACTTGTAACACGTCATTTTTATCAAAATTTTCGAATTTGTAAATTTAATGTTATTTTAAAATTTAAACTTTTTTCTTTCTAATAATGTTACAATTTTGCTTATACCTTATTTAGAACTTAGATTACAGTGATTTGAATTTTATTCGGTAGGTAATTTCTGAAACCGGTAGTGTGTGTATATATTCAGGAAGTCGGAAAAAATGTGTGCTCACATTTTTAATTTTCAAAATTTGTATAATAATATATAATAAAATATGAATGTCATATGTACTAGGATACAAAATAAATAAATTTTAAAATATGAATATGAATTTTCAGAATGTTTGAAAAATATATGGTAACAGGTTTTTAAATGCATTTTAATCTAGAATTTTAATCTTTAATCTCATGAAGAAAAGAGAAGTATTATTGTTTGTTTACATGAGTGTTGGGTCCTAAGCTCATAGTTATGAGTTCCTGTATAAACTTTATTTTACTGCTGAAAACTTCGGTAATTCTTAAAAATAGGCAATGCTAAACGAAGAGTTAATTCTAAATAGAAATATCCATTTTCGTGGTAATGGCTTTACCAAAAGTGATTCAAAAAACGTTAATGATGCTATTGCTAATTCTTCAAAGTTTAACAGTTATGCTAGTCTCGTTGATAAAATCACAGAGTATGAAAATAAACCCGTATTTGGTAATCGGATAATGGATGTAGAACTCTTACAACTTTGTTGCTACCAATGCTTCCCGATGGTTTGCTGTTTCACGAAGACTCTACATATCGATTGTGCTCAAATTAGTTGTAAAATGTAAACATTATGACTTTTGCACAAGAATTTACAGCTCAAAGGAAACGTTAAGCTATCCTGTGGTAAATGCAAGGTCTGTTTATGCCTCACGACAAATTCTCAAAATTGTCTTGATACATATAAATTATGTGCTACGTTAAATTTACCCAGGCTCCTTAACACTGCATATACCAATCATGAGTGTAAACTTATGTCAGAATTCAGAAGTATGTGAACTGTCTATGCAAAAGGCAATTAATGAAGTTTTTGTTATGCATTCTTCTAAATATAAATTACTTGAATTCAGTGTTTCAGTCAATGGAACATGGCAGTGTAGAGGTTACACTTCTATGAATGGGTGTGTTGCTGCTTTAACAATTGATACCGGTACAGTAGTGGACATTGAAATAATGTCATCATATTGTTCAACCAGCAGAGAGATTTCAAAAATGCCTAAATGCGTTGAATTCGAAATATTTGAAGTAGATCATATGTGCCAAAGCAATTTTATAGGTTCCTTGTTTAAAATGGAAGCAGTTGGTGCTAACACAATCTTCAAACGATCGATTGTCAAATGAGATGAAAATAATCAATCTATTTCGGTGACGGAGATTCAAAATTGTACATCAGTGTCATAGACACATATGGAAAAGACAGTGTCTCTGAGTTGAAATGCTCAGGGCATGACCAAAAAGGAGTAAGAGCGATATTGCGTCAGCTGAAATCTAAAAATAAAAGTTTATCTGGTAAAGATGAACTTACCGATTCTTTTATTGACAGGTTGCAAACATTTTATGTGATCACTGCTCGTGGTAATGTAGGATATCTTATAAAACTTCGACAAAATGTTATTGAGGCCTTGTATCATTGTTCTTCGAAAGAGAAGAAAACAGTGACCTTTTGGAAAAAATATCTAAAGTTATTATCAACAAGCACTGTCGCGCTGATAAGCCCAAAGAAAAATATCATAGCTTATCAAATGAATTACTAATAATGTTTAACCTACATATTTAGAACTATATTCTAAAAAAGTTCTATCTAAGCGCCTTCCTGGTAAGATACATAATGCCAATGAATGTTTTAATGGCATTATATGGTAAAGGTTATAGGAAGAAGTCTACGTGTGCCTTAAATCTTTAAAATCAGGTGCATTGGATGCTATGATACAATGTAATGATGGGTACAAAGGCTGTGTTGACATTGAAAAGAAACTTAATGATATTTCAAATTAACTAACATAAACGTGATGATATTAAAAGCGTTTTATGATAAATGAAAAAAAATATTTATATAGAATAATCATATCTTTGTTTATTTTTGAGTTATGAGCGCTATTCTGTTAATCGGTTTATGTTGTATTATAGCTTGAAAAAAATTGAATTAAAAGCAGAATATTAAATGTGTTTTTCATAGTTTCGGATTATATTTCAGCATTGAAAAATATTTTGATAGCAAAAAAAAAAAAGTTTCAGAACTTTCTTATAATTTCCAAATTTCTTGTGAAATTTCACAACAATTCATTACTCTGTAATGTCTGTATATAACTACTAGTAACGGTGACAAAAATTATTTATTGTACAATAAATGTTATTAAATGTATGAAAAATGTAGTATTTTCTTTTAACTTCACAAACAAAGAAAACTTACACTTTAACCTAATGTTTCAGAATCTCCACTTTAAATTCGAAGAATTATTTTTTATATCAAAATAGAGACTTGACTTTCCGAACTAAAATAGCTTTAATAGAATTTTCAGAAGTCTTATATTTGCACTAACTTTATAAACAGAAATCAGGAGTGTCAAATATTAACAATATCAGAATTTGAGATTTTTTAGGAAATGAATCTTATATATATATATATAGGTCACTGTGAAATACCAAAATCTGGAGAATGTTGACTTTCTCTTGTGACTATCAACATATATCATATACGTTGGTGAAAAACCGATAGATTTGCTAAAATATCCTTATTTCTTACTTAGACCAGAAAAATATAGACATTTGTACTACACTGATAGTAAATGTTGAATAAAAGTATATCTCATGTGGTTTTAAATCCTAATTTATTATTAAAATGTATTATGGTAGACATAAAAATAGGAGAAAACATAAGTAATTCCACTTGTAAATAAACTGTTGAATCTTGAAATGAATAGTATATTCTAAATAATAAAATAAGATATTGGTTATAATATAATAACTTATTTATGTCATTGCCGCTGTATCATCTTATTTATTGCAAAAACCTAAGCTGTTTTTACAATTTGATGTATATATACATACATACATACATATATATATATATATATGGAAATCGAACTTCGACTTATCGCCCAGAACGCGGCCATCTAACGTATCACCACCAGAGAGCGCTGCTACTGTCTCGGAGACATTCTGCTAGGGGAAAGAAGACATTTGTGCTGGAGTGGGCACACGGAGTGTCTGATATATATCACTGCTAAAACTGTGTTACGAAATACGTGCACGGAGCACAACCTCACTGAAATGAACTATTTACGTTTTTTTTTTTTTAATTTCATACTTAAGTGTCTGTACATAATCGCTGTAAATAAGAATAAATAACTTCGAAAAAACCGAAGCATCATCATTGTTAATACCCGGACTTTACATATATATATATATATATATATATATATATATATATATATATATATATATTCTGATATTGTTTTAACAAAAAGAAATGTGCAGTACTTAAACACTATTTCTATAATGCCAATGTTTGTCGCAAAATATTTCACGCTAGCTTGACATAGTTTGATTTATCGTAAATAAAAACTTCTCCTGTAGAATAACTAAGAATTATTAATTCTGTAAAAAATGAGCCATTTTGTTTCAATTGTTGAACGTGTTACAACAAAAATTAGCTAAAGAAAACAAAATGCCTGATTTTAATTAGAGAGGAAATAAGAATAACATAATTTTTAACTAATTACGCAATATAAAAAAGTCAACTAGATTTCCAATGGTATTTTTAAATTGAATTAAAGTGTATTCAAACAAAAAAGCTAATTTTTGAGCTGTTGATGACAGAAATATTTGAAATAAAATATCGATAATCCATGTTTTCTAATTTTTCTATTGTTCACTATTATTGATTAATCTTATGCGTTTCTTATATAGGATTACTTTAATTATACTAGTAAATTGAAATCAATATATTACAAAAATTCAATTATTATACCAGACGTACTATGAAAATACGATAATTCCCGGCGTGGGGTAATTATTATAACTAATATAATTCAAAAGATTGTATTAAAAAAGATTTACAATGTTTTTAACTTACTTCGCAGATTAAAAAAAGAAATTAATTTATTCACACGCAAGTGATTTATTAATGTTTGTGAAATCAAATAGTATTTATATAATGATGTAAATATTAAGTTCATACTGAATAAATATGAAATTATAATATAAATATTTTTCATTTTGAAAGAGAAAAAGTCATTTTTGCATTAAATTCCTCACGCATTCTCTGCAATTTTAATACTTTTTATTAAAAATAAATACATTCATGCATAAGAATAATTAAAACTAAAATACACTTGCTTAGCAATAATTTTGTTTGGGGGTAAAATACCTTTTTTTTTTGGAGGATTTCCCTCTGGTTTTGTTGGAATTTCTCGGATATGTTGAATAAAAGCACTTAACCGCTTAAGAAATTTCCTATTTTCAAAAGAATTGGCCTATAATGTTAATTGATTTAGATTTTAATAAAAATAACTGGTGTTCAAATTATTTCATGAATATTAAAAATAAGAATTATTAGAACTGTTTACTTATTTTGGTAATAACAAATTTCTTTTTTATTTCAGTTAATAAACAAGAAGAATATTTTACTCTTCTTAACATTTCGATGGTATTTGCAACAAGTGTAGCTGGCAATTTATAAAGAAAGTAGACAATTCGATTTGTATTTTCAGCAACAAGCTTCAAGAGAAAATTTGAAGACTGCTGAAAACGTCAAGAGATCGAAATGCTTGTCCCAGGCTTCCTCATATGACGTCACTCTCAACCTAACCAGTTTTGCTGATTGTAACACGTGCTTTGTTTTTCTGATGAAATAGTAGCCATCTCTTGAGCGAACAGTTATTATTATTTCAGGTACTTCCATAACTTGTTTATATTAAAATTAAAGCATTCATCATCACTCTCTCTATTGTGTTAAAATTCTAAATCTATATAACTAAGTAGTATTTTCATTAGAACCGAGTCACAAGTAGCGTCAAGAGACGAAAATCTTCGAATTTTAACTTCAATAGTATCATTAAGTTATCTTAATTTCGAAGTAAGGCTGAAAATTTTAAGATATGAGTATTAATCATATCACGTTTTCCAAGTCTACACTTCGAAATATCCACAACCTAAATTTAATTTGCTTTCTATATACTACAATATTAGATTATATTTGTAGCCGTTCCGGTCAAATACGATTCATGAAATTGAATTTTTCAATTTTTTAAGGAATTCTATTATGTGAATAGTTACCTAAAATGAATTCCAAAAGCTGATCAATTGGCTAATGTCTCTATAAAACGTTTGGAAGCCTATTTATGGGGCGTGAACGTGATGTGTCGCGTGTTAGTTATTTTCAATAGGTGTATGAAACGAGGTATATTTTTTTTTTTTATAAAAGAATTACTTAAAAATGACTTTAATTTTGATTCTGATACAAGTATCTTATGTTTATAACTAATAGAAGCTTCTCTGTCTTTATCAAGTTTAGATTCATTTTCAATTAAGTTTTGTATTTTGTTTTTCATTTAACTCATATAGCTCGGATGTTTTAGTTAATAATTGCAAATAGTTTTTAAGTTTTTCAACATTTTTATAATTAATATATTTTTCAACATCTTAATCACGTTTGTTACTTAAATAAGACGGGTCTTTTTTTCGAAATAGTCAGTAAACTGCTAGAGATATTTCTGAATAGATTGAAATTTTGTAATTCCATTGTAAGCAATTTTGAGAAAAAGAGCTTTTAAGAGAAAAGTTTCATATCTACAATAGATTAGATCCAAAATAAATTTATACCGTACCTTTTTATTTAATTTCAATTGAATATAGTAAATTAGAATGATTTAATTATTTGTTGCATTGACATAACATTCTTCAATTATTACAAATTAGTATTTTTGATTATTATATTTCTACAAGATAATGTTTTTCTTCTTATAGAATTTTCGAATAATTTTTGAAATTTTCGCTAATAGCATTTTATTTGAACTGTGTTTTTTCTTCTTTTTGATCGTAAGATTAATTGCTTGGTGTTAAATAAACTTTCAAACTTACGAAATCATTATATTTCTAAATGAAAAAAAAAATCTCAACATTAAAGGCAGAACATATATTTAGGAATTTATAAATTGTAACTTCTCTCATATTTATGTGTGTTCTTAATTAAACCAATAATATTTGTCTACATGATATAATTAGAGTATAGCATAATTGTCAATAGATTTCTGCCATGCTAAGCTAAATATACAAGATTTGCCAATAAAGTAGCCGGATAAATTAAAAGACCAAGAAATAAAAAAAGAAATTGAAATAATAATTGTATGTTTAGAGATAGTGGTGCCTCAACTTTTGTTAAAACTATTTTAAACTGGTTAATTTATCGTCTGCATAATAAAACACCGGAGTTAGTTTCATTTACTGAGAAGACACAGTGCGAAAATATTTCCTTCGAGATAGGATAACGTTACAACATTAAATTTCGTTTCAAATTGGAAAATATATTATAGAAACAATAGAGAAGATTTGAAAAATGTATATATATGGTGACGTATCTTTCTCGAGAACGCAACCATATGAGTGATACAACCGCTTTAAATGTAGGTGCCAACGCGTTGAAATTGAATGAGTATTCTTCAATTTCAAAAATGTGGAGAAAATTTGTTTCTTTGGTAAAATGTGTCAGACGTATTACAACTCAGTAATCTTCAGACATGTTTCGCATAGGCAAATAAAACTATATGTTAGTTTTAAATGAAAATATGAAAATGCACGAGGACAGTTTGTGGTGTATTTGCACTTAGAAGTTTTACGGTACAGTGAAAAGAATACAGAAGTTCTCCCACCGAAGATTTGTTGGCTATTGCTAGGCATGACAAAAATTTCTTGAAGTGTATCATAGCGGAAGATGAGAGCTGGCTTTTATACGACCCATAAACAAAGTGCACAGTAGATGTGATCATCTTAATCCATAAAAAACATCCCACTGATGTCGAAAACAATGACTGATCCTGACTGCAATTTTTAATAACAATGGACTTATTAACCATGAATTTGTCACTGAAAATTGATAAATTAATAGGTATTTTTTTCAAGGAAGTAGCTTTTCGATTAAGAAACAAGATAACGGACTTAGAAAGTAACTTTTTGATTTTAGGTAATGGTTTCGTTTAGACGGTAAGGCTAGTCTCCTCATAGCATTGTTTTTTGAACAATATCATGACGAGCCTTTAACTGTAGAGATAAATCACTCACTTTATTCTCCAGACTAATCATTACATGAATATGTTTTTTTCCCCATAACTTAATGTGACTGAAATGAGAAATATTTGAAAACACCTCGATTACTGAATCAAGGGTTATTCGAATTTTGTGGATGGTCAGTTTCAGAGAATATAAATAGTGTTAGTTGACCTAAAGTAACGGAGGGAAAATTATATAGACTTCTCTGGTGATTATTGTAACGGAATTAAAATTATTATTTATTCTGTTGAGTATTTTTCTTCTTTCCTTTCTACATTTATTCTCGTAGTTATTTATTAAATTATATAAAGACATTCCAGATAAAATAATTTTTCTTACTATTATACTTATTGGTTTCATTGGCAACTGAATTTTATTGTTTTCTCCATTATCTTACATAGCAAATGGGATTATTACCAATACCTTCTACAGTAATTAGGCACGTTTAACGCGTAAAATATGACGACATTAGAATTCTACCTTTTCTAGTTTCTGGAATGTTTTAGTTGTATTTCCCGCATTATACCATTTTTTGCTAGCTTTGTTTAATTATTATATTTCACTCAAACAGAGATTTAACTCTTGAGCATACGGGCTACAGAATCGACTTTGCTAAATAAAATTATTGATTTTAAGTCTGAGAACATCGTTGCGAATTTTGTGCTTCTACAAGAAAATTCTGGGACTACAAAAATTATACAAATTATATCCAGAATTCTTATGATAACACTAGAACAGTAACAAAAATAGCCCCTAAACAAATGTCCGATCTCAGAAGTAATTATTCAGTCTTTTTCTGTATATGTTAAGCTACTCATCAACTATCCTTTTGACGTTTGCATTTGAATATTGGTACATAATAAATTTATTCTTTTTAGTGTGTTTACTATGTGTGTATAATCACATTTTCTGGAATTAGAGTGTTCTGTGGTGTATTTCATTATTAATAGTTCTTGTCTCAAGATAAAAGTCTTTTGAATTGATCTGAATTAATTTAAAAACTGCATCAATTCTAAATATGTCTTTGTCAATATTTGTGGGATTTCACGCAATTAAAACTCATATTTCTTCGTAATTCTTAAATTTCATCTTTTTTATTTGAACATTTATGGGTAATTCGTCTTACTTTGGATTCCTCAGGTATATTTCATTATGGATATGTCAGCATCCAAACTGTGATTCTTGTTAATTTATGTAATGAATAAAAAAAACTGCGTTTATTCATTGGTATTTTGAGTTTTTACGCAATAAATATCTGAAAATACACATGTCGTACAAAATAAAGCCCCCAAATAAATCAAAATATCAGAATAAATACTTGAGGGAGGGGAGGGAACAAGTGTCCGAAATGATTTTCCCTATTTGCGAATGAATTAAAATTATAATAAATTAATAATTCATTAATAAAATAATTTTGACAACGTTATCAATTTTGAAACTATACTCGATCAATAGGAAAATAAGTTTGAAAATTTTCATTATGCATGAATTTTTCAATGCAGTAAAACAACAGATTAAATATCATAACTTGGTGAATCTGTATCGTAGCATAGAGAACCTTTATACGATTTCATTTATTATTATTATTTTGCTGATAAAACGCTTTCTTATAACAGAATTTGAATATTGCATTAAAGAGGGCGATTTTCTTTTTTTTTTTAAAAAAAAAACTAAATAATGTCTAAATTTATTAACATATAATTTATTTTTTTTTTAACAAAAGGCTTTATTTAATTTTCATAACCACAAAAATTCCTTTTAATTAAATATTTTAATACTTAATTAGTATACCTGAGGAAATATACCTGAGGAATCCAAAATAAGACTTATTATTTATTAGTTTGGCATAATTTGAGATATGCTTTCATTTAAAAAGATGTATCTTTTTAAAAAAAATTGAAAAATTTCTACATATAAGTTAGAATATTTTGTTTCACCATTTAACTTACTAGTAAATTAATTAGGTGCATATAACGGTAATTTTTGATTAATGATTTTTAGGAATGATAGTATACTTCGAAATTATCTTCTCCTAAAGGTAAATGAAATTATTATTAATAGTCTAAGGTTCCTGTGTTACGATGTATAATCTCACAGTTATGAGAACCATTCATTAAAAATAAAATAGATAGCATATCCCACAGTATAGGGATATGCATAAGATAATATCCTTAGAAAATGCTTACTCACTGATTTCTACATCATGCATACATTAACATACATAGAATATAACATATAACATATAATGTTTAAAATATGGTTAAATATATTATGAAACCTCCATCATTAAATTTCTGAAATTTGAGGCAAAGGCTAATTAATACTTTCTATCAAAATCTGCTTATTAAAGTCTGCGCTTAAATCTCTAGAGTACATGTTATGTAATCGAAACCTTCAAATTTAATGTGTCTACATTTTAATAAATTTCATGTATACAAATTTTGATGAACATTTGAAATTTCACTACAGAGTAAACAAGACAATGCTCTGAATAATTTCTGCCACAAATATATATAGAAGAGATACATCAGTTATTCAATAGGTACAACATTTAACAAAATAAATGCTTATAATCGTATTAGCTGTTAGTTAATTTTTATTTCCTCATGAGTTTGTAAATTCCTCTTAATGCCAAAACTGCTCCCTGTTTAGCTATGCTTATCGTTCCTTGCCTTAGCGATGACATATTTCTAAGCTGCAATGATTTGTTATACGAAAGTATTCTAATTTATAGCAGTAATTTCTCTTGAACTATCCGGAATAACATTTTCTGGAATATTAACTTGAAATATTTGGATGTGGAAGATCATTAACTCACAGAGGATCTTAAATGCGTAAAATGTGTGTCATTTAAATCTATAAAAGGAGAAAAAGAATGCTTTATAAGAATTCATGCTCAAAAAAATTTTAAACGAATTAAAATCATTAAAATATTATAAAAATGGATTCGAAAAATAATTTTAAAAAATTATCAGCTAAAAATATTATTCAGTTTTGTGGCACGTAAGTGAAAATAATATGTGTATATCAAGCAGAAATGAAGATGTGAACTACAAAATGTTTTGATAAAAGTGAAACTCTAAAACTCCTTTCTGCATATAGATGCAATCTCAAAAAAGTCATAGTGTTCATTTCAGTATACGTATTGTATAAAAGGAAGGTATAAATTTATGACATGAGATTGGATCGAATTTACAAGCTTGTGGCATTGCAGCTATTCGCGATTTTCTCTTCACTAACCTTGGGGACTTTAATTGATATTGATAGCATGAAATAAACAATTCCTTCCCAACCAAAATTAAACGTGAAAATGTTAATCAGAGGCACGTAGAAATAAAGTTAAAAGAGATAGATATGATATATAAGCAAAAGGAAGTTTAGTGGATAGAGGTCGAGTTTGACTGGCACTGAGTGTGTGCTTTACAAGCTATAGAAGATATCAGGAGTCGTCCAGGGCGATAGAGGTAGCAAAACATTTGAGAAAACAAGACAACCTCAAAATGAGAGGTTTTGGTAAGAGAGTATTAATTCCATAATAGTCGTACAGGCGAATTAATCCAAAGAGTCACCAAGGATTCCTTATATTTAGGAATCCTTGGTGACTCCTCCCATCAAATATTACTTAGGCATTATATTACAAATTGATAAATAAACAGTTTTCTGAGACTAGAGAGGAATATCCTTGCGTAGGTTGTTGACTTTTAGAGTTGGTTGTATTTGACTCAGTTATGGTCCATGAGTCGGGTAGAAGAAGTGATTCGCCATAAGCTTAACAAAGGGAATATAGTATACCCACAAGGTTTAAGCATTTAAAATACAATTTTGAAGCGATTTTAAAAATATTTACACTCAGTTTTCACTTTAAATGAATTTCTTTCTATTTAACCCACTTCAAACGATGCAGTACAAAAAGTTGTGTATTACTACATATATGTAAAAATTAAGTGGGCAAATTTTCGCATATTACTAGCGAAACGTAAAATTCACGTAGTGGGTTCTAGTTCATGAAGCGATACAAATGAACCGTAGACAAAAAAAAATAATCAAACCACTTAGCATGCAGCCTACTAAATGACGTATCGAAGCACTCAAAATCAATCAAGTATACCGGTGGAAGGGAAAGTCCAGATAAGAACCAATAAAGGAAGACCGCATGTAAAATTTCGCTCAATAGTGTTCTAGAGTAAAAGAAATTGTTCTTTGATGAATGATTATCACGCGCTAAGAGTTTTAAATGATTTAAATAGTTCAAAGCGAGACAATGAAATTACAGATGACCTACGTCTAAGTTGACTGATCACGTCAATGATAGACGGAAAATTGAGAAAACTCAGTGTTTTGTTCCGTAGAGAATGTCGGTTTAATATCCATGCAACATCACAAAACAAAATCTGATCGCCAGATTTTACAAAATTGAGAAAAAATCGGTGTCAATTGTGAAATTATTAGTCATGGATTCTTCATCAGGACAACACTCCGGCCCTTACTCATTGTTTATCAAAAACTTTTGGGCCAAGCAAAAGATTCTAGTATTGTGTTATGTGATCCACACGGTTATGGATCAGTGGATTTTAACATGGGGTGGTACCTCTTGGACTCTTTTAACTGGCAAATATACTCGTAGAGGACTATTGTACAATTAATGCTGTGGAATGTTTTCGAATGTCTTAGGAGCAAAGAGTGATTTCATTTTCTTTGTGTTGACCCGGTATTCCTTCCGGTGACACATTTAGGTAAGAAGTTTGCCACGATTTCGTCCATTTTTACACATATTCAGACACACTACGCATTCACAAGACACACATAACACCCACACATACAAAATGAAGCTATTCATCAATAACCCAAGTTTGGGGCATTTATTGTCTTCTTCCGGGATTGCAAAACTATGTAACTATAAACTTTAATCATTATGTTTAATAAATTAAATGAATGGAATGAAAGATCTTTTCCTTGATTATATATATTATTAATTAATTATATTGAATTCTCATCTATGATCGGAGGTTCTTCTCTTCCGCTATAAGATTAACAATGGCATAACTAACATAAAAAAAGATAACTTTAAAATATTTAATCTATCCCAGAAGAACATTCCTTAGGATAAGAAACATCTACTCTATACAAACGACCTTATCCCATTTGACGTTTTTTTTTTTTTTTTTTTTTTTCGTAGATGAAATCAACCCTGAAAGGGACGAGATTTCGGACAGTTTATGCTGTAAAAGAAAAAGAGACAAAGACCATAAGCATGCGTACTGAAAATGACTACCAATACTGTTTTGACCCAAAAAAATTCACATGGATTAGTGCAGGGATTAAGGATGAGAGCATGTTGAAGAGGATAATGTTAAAACAGTGAAGGAAATAAAAACAAGGCTTTTCGTGGGACTAATCTGAATTTTATCAACTGCACCTAATACAAGTAAAATTTCATAGCCCTAGATTTATTACTTACTGACTTATTTAATTTTTTTATCAGTGTTTAAAAATTAATTTTAGTGGTTTTCATATCTTTAAACTAGTCTTTCTGAGATTTTTATTTGTCAAGATGGTTATGAATTTCAAATGCCAAGGCCAATTTTGCAATCAATATGAAGATTTTAATTTTTTTCCAGTTGTTTTGTGTAATGTGTTTTATAATTCTCTCTGTGCATCGAATAAGAATTTATAAAAATAGATATCTTTTTTAAAAATTCACAAAATTAGATACAACTGCTTCTTTACTATTTTTCGAAATGTCTCATAGAAACAAATGTGTTTTATCTATAAATTACTCTGATACAGTCAAAACAATGCCCATAATAGTGAAAAAAACACTTCTAAAAATTGTATGGAAAAATGTGTAAAATAATTCAAATTTGTAGATGTAGTAAAAGTCTTAAAGGATTGAAAAACTTAGAAATAAAATTCCTATTTTTCAGATTTTAAATAATTGCTTGCTCTAAAATTAAATTATTTTAAAAAAGCACATTTTATGTGTGTTGGAATATGGGAACTATTGATTTTTTCTTATAAATATCAATAAAAAACTGCTCTTTGGGTATCGCGTCTCCATGAAACAAGAAATTCACTTTATTCGTACAATGAAGAAAATTAATGTAAGGTTTAAGTCTCAATAATGTTTAAGAATATATTCCAGTGAGTGAATGAATTATTGTTTATTGACGTCACATTTAAAAGCAACACGATGGCTTTTGGTAATAGTTCTCGTAATTTTGAATCTTGATTGAGTGCCGAGGACAATATCTGAAATGGCATCCTTTCTGAAAACTTCTACGCAACACCAGCGGAAAAACTTATAGTATCGAAAAATTGAAAGTACATCAGATCGCTACACTGCTTGACTTTCAATGCCACCAGGTTTCGAGTCAATGATTCTACTGAAACAACACCGGCCCAGAGTTCTCGACCATGACCACTCGGCTACTGTGACTAGAGCCTGTTTTGAGAAGAGAATCAGAGAAATAACTCGTTTTTAATTTGAACCCAGGAAGAGCATTTCTTGTCCGTTTTTAATTTGAACAAAGAAAGTATATATTACAACATATTCCAAATGAAGGTATAACATTAACAATTATTTCTATTTGATTTATCGAAACTTTTCAGCAATTGTTTCAAATAAAATTGTGGACGTTTTGAGAACCTGAAATCATTTGTTACTACCATCCGAGTGATTCGCCATTTTAGTGCTTGATATGGATTATGATGTCTTTTTGAACGAGCCACATATTATTTCTTACTGGAAACCATTTCTCCACCTGACCACCAGGGTAGCAGTTACAATGCAAGTCTTAAGAGAGCTTTTCTCTATCCAAAACAACTCCTTATAAGATTTATCATGTTTTTTTTTAAAAAAAGATCAAACAAATAATTTTTTTAAGACCAAAAATATCTGACAATATCCCAAAAGGGGAACTACATTAAAGCTCATGTTTCTTTCTGAGTTTGTATAATTTCTTTGATTATTTGTCATTTCTTCATTTTGTTAGAAATTGAGTTTAAAATCAAGACTTGTAATATAAGACCTAAGAGTATTGTAAGCGAGCACAGTCAGCTTAGAAACTATTCAGTTGAATAACAAAAGTTTAGTCAAAAGAGTGAATTATTAGATATTCTAGAAGATATTTAGAATAGATATTTTTTTGGAATTAGAATACTGAGTAATTTTCTAAGTAGTTTTTGCAATGCTAGTTTTAAAAGAACACTCATTTATTGAAAGAATACAAGGAGTATCCAAATAATCCTGAAATAAGGTTGCCCTTGGCGGGATTTGCTTAGTACGTCTTTTAACCGCTAGGAGTGTGTTGCGCAACTCTTTGCAAGTTCCGCATCATTTATGGCGTCTCCCTGTAAGGTTCTGTTTGCCAAAAAGAAAGTATTTCACCTCAACTGTTTTGCTCTCTTTTAATATTTTTAGGAAGGTAGATTTTAGAGAATAATGCGAAAAGTAAAAATTTGCTTCCTGCTTGGGAAAAACGCCATAAAACTGTTGCGATGTTAAAAAATGACGCTTTTGAAAAACTCTAGTTTTAGAGTGATGTTTTTGATGATCATTTCATAAATGGTGATACGTCGATTGATGACAAATATCGTCGCCAATGGTCCAAACAAACGAAAATGTCGAAAAATCCATAAACTCTATCTGGAAGCTTGACGACAAACCTTTGAAGATATGGCAGAATTAACTTAAGGCTCGGTTAAGAAAATTTGAAAAAAAGATTTAGGAACAAGTAAGGCAGCTGCCAAATTTGAGCCTCAGTTTCAGACTGACAAAAAGAATTAGGCTTGCCAATGTTCCATTTTAGTTGAAAATGGCATGATTCCCTAGCTCCAGGCACCTTACTCACCCTACTCAGTTCTATGCTTGATTATTCTTATTTAAATGCATGAATACAATGACCCTGATTTGAAGACGAAGAAGAGGGGATAAAATGTAGGAACTGTCAGCCATCACTATAAATGAGTATTAAAAATATTTCCATCAATGAACTAACTGATCGGACAACAGAGTTAAGTATGAAGGAAAGTAGTTTGAAGGTGATGTGATTGTCTTGCAAACAATTGAAATACATAACATTTATAAGAAAAATTCGGTTATTTTGGGAACCCCTCGTAAATGCACATATTAATGCAATATATATTAATATTATTAATAAAGGAGTTTATGTTAACAAATAGAGTAGATCATTTCTTGAGATATATTTAGTAATTCGCTGTAACAGTAAACAGTAATTCGTTAAGAGGATATGAAATATTACCACATTGATAAAAAAGTAGATTTTTTATATCTCTATATTAAGATGTAAAATTCTGGATAGATCATTTGAAATAAACCTCATAAGTATGAAAAAAAATGTATTTTCCCTTTCTTTTTTAAGTATTTTTAAAGATACTTAATACATTTCCTTCAAGAATATTGAAATAATTTTTATTAATTTAATTAACTGCAAAACAATTTAACACTAACTCTGACTTTGAATCAAGGCCTGATAAAGATATTCTGTACTGTGTTATTAATTTAACTATTCTCATATTCACACAAATGCATAAGTCCTTCTCTTTAGATTCGCCGCTGGTGCAAGATGTATTGTTTTTCCGCCTATGGTACAGTGGCAAATATTTTGAGGCATTCCGATTTGTTATAATATATATATATATATATATATATATATATGTTTTACATAGGGCCAACTTCTCAAAACATCATTACTTTTCCGACCAACTCCATGTCAGCAGCACTCTTGCCGACCATCGCCGAACAGCCTGTTTGAAAGAGAATAAGAAGTACAGTGCTTCTTCTATAATGCGGCTTTTCGCCTTATCGCCTCTGCCAATAAACCGCGTTCTAACAAGGAAAAGTATTGCACAGAAAATTATTTTCTGTCTTTTATTTCAGTGCAATTTACAAGCTGTAAATACAAAACAATATATTTTTATAAATTTGATTACTTCATGTATTTGACAATTTAATTTCGAGTACGGTATTCAGTATTATGCAAACAATAATAGCTTTACTGCTTTAATGAGTTGCTATTAATAATGTTCAAGTAATCTGGCGTATTCGATAATTCGGCAGTATTCTGGTCCCATATTTGCTTGATTATCGAGAGCATTGCATCATATCATCTGCTCTTAGTAGTAAGTTCTGACATCATTCGAATACTAATTAATATTAATTCAAAAACATGACTGAAATAAAAAATGAAATTGCCTTTGCTAATTTAATTTTAACATATGCTAACGTTCTTTTTTTGAAACTTTTTTAAAAGATTTATTTGGGTCACATAAAAGGCCTTCACTTTTGGTAGCGAGTACATTCGATGATAAAAGTTTCAAGTCTATGTGTGGGTCATCTGACCATCATCTTCGAGATCTATATCAATGGGTTACCTAAATGAGTATTAATTAGCATAAAGTAAGCATCCTTCCAAGCCTCAGACTACACAGAAGCAATTACTATCAGAAAAAGGAAATTCCTCCTTCACATTTCTCAAGCATTGTTATGTTCACAAAAAAGTTTTTCACAAAAGAAAAACTTTGCCAGAGTTAAGAACAAAAGAATAAAAGCAGAAAAAAGTTTGCAATTAAAATAGATTATTAAACTAAATATTAAAATATGAACAAGCAACACATTATTAAAGTGGACAATAATATTCAGTTCGGATATTAAAATAAAAGCAAATGATAAAATATTAATATATATTTTAACAATGCATATATGGACCTTAAGGAAACAAAATGCAATTAATATAATCATAAGGTATTATAATGTCTATCTTTTGAACCTAAAACCATGTACCCTTCATGCCCCACATTTGTGTTGACGCCTTTTTCTTTCAACATCATGTTAGCAGATGTTAATACGAAGAATGATGAATTTAAACGAATTTATGACGAAAATATTTAATTTGAAATTAAAACTGATCTTGATATACATTTGAATTTTTTTGTCATTGAATTTTGACTAAATCATCCGTAGACATATACTATAAAGGTTTAATAAACAACGACAGAATTTTTTTTTCATATTTGGACTGTGTTAGAATAATTAGATTGTTTTTCTTTTTTATTGTTACTCTTCAAAATCCATTTTCATTTCAATTGGTAATTTCAATGTATTAATTACCTTTTGAAAAAATTATTTTATCAAAATTATTTTCACAAACACTTAAAAATAATTACGAATTGCTTAATCATTTTGTGTTGTTCGAATCAAATTAAATACAATTCCGTCATTAATTGTTAGTACATGATAACAATCTTCTTTGTGTTTTGGATTGCCTTTTGAAAAACACCTATTGTCCATGTACTTAAATGTTGAATTTTCTTCAAATTAACATATTTTATTAAAAATATTTTGTTAATCTTTAGAATTAAGAAATGAAAAACGTCTTATGCATATTTCAGTCAAGGTTTGACAACGTTCCATTATTGATACTGTTCAATCAGTGTTGTAGTAATGGTTTCTTGATATTTTGTCCGTCTGGTATATCTTACAAAAGCATTTTAGAAAATGTATAATTTTTTATCTATATTATGAATATTTTTCCGATTTATTACAGAATTCGACTTTCAGAAAAGAGTTAAGTAGATTGTTCCAATTCTTTTAAAAAATATGTGTCATTTTTCAATGAATTATAATAAATGTAACCGATTAGTTAGGTATTTTTTCTCAATTTCATATAATTGAAAGTTAAAATAATAATTGATAGTTAAATTTCAATTTATACATACTAATAAAATGTTATTCCATTTTAAATTTGCATTAACCACTACCAATTAAATAACAATACATCTACAAGTATGAATAATTATATCTCGACTTATGAATATTTTTATCAAAACTAATATCAAGTTGTGAAAAGCTAAAATTTTAAAATGAACCTAGAGCTACATGTCGTTATCCCTTTTTCCAAAAATTATAACGCCTTTCAAATGCATTTTTAGAGATATTATTTGAATGATTTATTGTAAGCATTTTTCTCTAAAACGCATTATAAAGTTTCTTATTTTATCCTTCTTGATTTGAAGAAGCGAAGTAAAATATTTATCTTTAAACATGTTTTTCTAGGAAGAGAATATATGGTTTCAAAGCTCAATAAATGTTATAATATTTTTCCGAAAAGGTACAGAATAATATAATGAATTTACATATCTTGAATAATATAACAAAAGTATTTTATTTTAATAATAAAAATAAAAATAAAAGTATTTTACTTTAAAGTATTTTATAAAAATACAACTTTGTTTTCTATATTCGGTCTTTGAAAATAGCTTAATATTAGTATGCGCAATACCTCCAGCTTAAGGTTCAACAATTAAAATAACTAAATCTAAGAGTTTGTTTAAATTTATTTTGCACCATTATGAAGAATCCATTTCAATATGTTCTGTCTTCGTCTTACACTAACGCGATGCTATAAAGCATTACAAATATAAATATTAATTATATATACTGTAGAAACTGAATAACTTGAATCTAGTTAACTCAGAATTCTCGAAATAAGATGAATAAATAACACATTTCCTTCGGATTTAGCATATTGAAGTATTTAGAATTTGGAACTCCAGTAAGAAATTATTTCCATATTAGATCTAATATTACATATTCATACTCGATAACTTAAAGTTAAAACATCAGACTCAGTTGCCGAAATTAGTATTGCAATGATGTCACCCTGTGAATTCCGTATACTCGAATCAAAAAATAGTTTAATTTATTCGGCTAATTCACGTAAATGCTTATATATACATAATTAGAAAATGAAATTTGTAAGTCAAAATTTTAAGCTTTATATTCATTTATGTCTCAGAATACATACTAAGCTGACAACTCATTAACTCGAAATCTTTAGCATTTTTCTTGAAACTAGATTCATCAAGCTTCCACAGTATTATGTGCATTGAAATTTCAAGAGTAAGGTGTAATGATTAATATATTTAATTTAAATAAATTTATAACACTGTTCATTAACATAGTTATCACTGCAATCTCTTCTAATCTGTTTCTCAAATTCAAATACAAAAAGTAGCTGCTTAGCAAATTTATTTCGGAAACATGAATTACGAATATATACTGGTTACATTCTCATTTATTTCACTGTTCCAAGCTATTCCTGTTACAATAAGACATTTCAGTAATGTTTGGGATAGTTACAGGAATGATAAATTGTATTGCCCTTGGCATGCTGCCAAATTGCTACGTATATGTCCCGACTTGCGTGATTTTGTATAATGGTTGTATATTCAGATTTTCTGTACGTGAGATGATATTTAGATTCCTTCAAATCAAGCTACATACATACTATAAACAATCTCTAATTCAGATAGTAAAAAACGATATCTATAAACAGATTTCTGAGGGATTACTTAGTTCGTTATATGATTTTTTTCTGCACTTCATCCTTATATATACTTATATATACTTTATATAGCTTATATAGATACATTCTTTGCATTTTATATACTTTTATATTGAGGCGTAGCGTCTTAAGGGAATATGGGGGCTGCATTTCTAGAAGGATTGCTATATACTAAAATCTTAAACCTGAAATTTTTTATACTGACATAATCTTATTTTTTTTCAGGAAAAATTAATATTCGAAGTAACAGACTGCACATAAACATTTTATTCGCGTTGAAAGTAAACAATAAAGTTCAAAATTAATTTTGAGATATGAGTAGAAATGGAAGAAATCCCCTCTCCTATATATACTAAAAATTTCTAGCTACAACCTTGCTTGAATTCTTATACTTCTACCAGGAAGATAAATTTAACTTTCCAGTTTATTCAAACAGACCAAGAACTAAAATGTGCTGCCTTTTTGGGGTCAGTTAACTACAGAGTTTTCCTCTTAGTTAATTAATGTACAATAAACTTTATACTCCAATTATTTTCCAGATTTTGTTTATACAAATATACAAAAAAAAAAAAAAAAAGAAACACTGTATTCTGCTTTTTTTGGTTTACACAAATAGGTCGTTATAGTAAAGATAAACGATTTTAACACGAGATGTCTCAAATTGTTCATATTGATAACCCAAATTAAATCTATTACTACCAAATGATTTAATGCGGTAATCTGCAATTGTGTTTTCCAGCCGAAAGTCATAAATTTTTAAGCATTTTAAGATTTCTTTTCTTCCCATTTATAACAGCATCATACCGTGCGCTCATGCGCTCTGTCAGCAAGCAAATACGTGGTCTGATAAGGCGTGAAGGTGATAAGGTATCCATTTTGAATTAAATAACTAATTTTCCAAATCCCCCTCACACAAAATATTAGTATATAATACAATCGAAAACAAATTTTTTATAATGCTGAGGAATGTACAAGTGCGCCAAGCAATGGTTCCAAAAGAACTTGAACTCGCAATAAATGTAGATGCTTTTCCCGATCGGCACTCCGTCGCTTGTTGGTAATGCGCATGCGTGCTCGTATGTCTATGGTGCGGTTAAAAATGGGGGAAAGTTTAAACATGAATGAAAAAAATCGGATTCTTGTCTTGAAAACACACTTGTATATTACCACATTGAAACATTTGTGTCTAATAATGTTAATCTGCGGAATGAAACGAGCCATGCCGCGTCTAAATTGATTAACACTTACCAAACATTTCTCTTTGTTAGTTAATTACGATATTCATGCAAGCGGGTCGAGAAGAGAGTTTAATACATCACTTCCTGGGAACCTTCATTATAATCATTTACAAATTTAATTTAGGATCTTATGATTGAGACTGAAGATTATATATCTATACACGCGCGCGCGTGAATTATTCATTTTTTACTAGCATGTACCGTTTTTTTCAGTCTAATTGTTATATTATTATATTTACGACAAGATGATGTTTATTTTAGATTTACTCTAAAGTTGAAAGTGTGTGAAATCAGTTGCAAGTTACCTAGGATACTAGATATTTAGAAAGTCAATAAATATATTTTTAACTCTGTCTTCATTGCTCGAGAATTTTCTTTTTAATAGATTTTTGGTGTTATAATGGTCATTCCAAAGACAGTTCCCTTCTTGTTTCTATTGAATGTTTCAAAACACTTAAAAATTAATGAAAAAGTATTTAGTTGTGTTTGAATGCGGGGTAGTCTTCTGGTCGTAATCGCAAACTCGATGCCAGCGTAGTTTTCATCAAGGCGTGTGTTCGACCCTTTGTGCCATTAAATACCCACCGTTAAACGGAGCTGAGACACATTAAGCTGTCGAGGGTCTATGTTCTCCTATTGGCACTGTGCGGAGAGTCATGTCAGCTCAGATGTCAACCCTGTCACTTGACTAAGATTTAAAATTGAATTGTCCTTTGGCAATAAACCTCGTGTTGCTCCTAAGTGCAACATTAACAAGCAATAAATCAATCAATTAGTTGAAATAGAAAATAATGATTTGTTTACTTATTTCATTATATATTTTCTGGCATTTTATAGCAATTAACCTACAGTCACCTGTGCAATCGTTTATATAAAGTCTCAAAATACAGATTTCGGAGTCTAAAAAGACGAAATCACTGTGTGGGGTCTCCACTTAAATTTTTTTACACAAGGATAATATTTTACATAAATTTCCTTGCGTATTTTTAAAAATTACCAAAAATAGTGATTGAAAAATATCTTTCTTGAGTATTGAAATATCAAAAATTGAATTACTGAACAATTCTGTTTTTCGGAAAAATTCATTCGATTGATAAGCGCATACAATGTATTGATTATTTTTCATTCTTTCTAATGAAGGATAGTATATCAATATCTATATTACAACAAGATAGAGTACTGATCATTTATAGCTCTAAGTTGGTAAAACACTTTACCATAGGATTCAAAAGATGATTTTTGTAAGAATCCCACTTAGATATCCTGGATTTAAATCTTTTGATATTATCGTAAAATAAATTTAAAAAGATGTGCTTAAAAAGTCATTTGAAACTAACCTCCTCCAAATAATTAAAACTGAATAATTGCTCCACATCTGTGAATAATCACGAAAAGGATGGTTACAAATTCTACGTTTTGATACATAAAAAACAAACAAATAAGTGAAAATTAAATTATTATTTCATAAATTAAAGTTATCTTAAGTGATTAAGTAATACGTGGTATTTTGCAACCTATTTTCTATGACATCTCAGTTTTGTTATTATTCCGCACAAAATGCTTTTATTAATGAAACTACTGACATAATATAAAAATTTAGTATTTAATTTGCCTGTATTATTTTCTTTATAAAGGAGATAAGAAAATAGAAACATTTTTTTCCTGCAATATAGATGTCCCAGAATTTCAGTTGTTAGCATGTAAAATACAAATAATTAGCCATTCCAATTCAAATAATTAGCCACTAATTTTCAATGTAAAATATAGAATAGGCAAAGATTTTGTCTTTTAAGACCATTTTATAAATTGTAAAGTCTTAATTTACTCGCTTTATTTTATTTTTATGTATTAAATACTCATTCCAATCAATCTGCTTCTACATCTTTCTCACAAATTTAGCATATGTCTAGCGTTTCCTAATTACAAATCACGTGTCATCAATATAAAATTCTCATTTAGATCAAAACTCCACGTTCCTCTCTGCTTCATACTTAATGATACGAAGTCTACTGTAGATGTTTGTTCCATATCCAAATATGATATGTATATATATATATATATATATATATATATATATAAAAAAATGCCAAAAAACAAGATAAAAAACGGTAAAGAATTTGATGCAAAAAAAATATTGTGATTCAAAATATCAAAGGAAGAAACCATCCCGAATACAAATTTGAACTTTTGAAATTGTGGGAATACTAAAGAATAATTTTTCTTTTCAGATCTGAACATTATTCGATTGATTTAGAAGGAAGAAAACAAAGTTAACAAGATTTTCTGACCATTTTAGAAATAGTATAGAATTTAAAGAAATAAAATACACCACAGGTTTGGTTTCTCTAAAATGCACTACCACCTTCTTAAATTGAATAATAATGATTATTATAGTTAAAAGATAAAATCCATTTAATAAAGATGATAATGATCAATATGAATTTCTCTATGTGCAAATATATACAAAGAGAGAACAAAAGGCAAGTTTTTCATATTAATCCATCACAATTATAGCAATGTTATTTGTTTGATTCCTGAAAAGTTTTATTTAATCTAATAATACCTTTTTAGCTAATGGTATCGTCTTCAAGAGGCATTTAAAACTGAGATCAAAATGACGATTTTCACGTATTGGTAGTACTTTTTATTCCATTACCATCGTCTCAATAAGACCAAAAACAAGCAATACGTAACCGAACGAAGTACCA
>BMAW01100481.1:138710-172576 GCA_019974015.1 Nephila pilipes | reverse complement strand
ATCCAATCGAATAATATTTAAGATCTCTGAAAGAAAAATTATTCTTTGAAAACTGTTCCCCACAATTTCAAGTTCAAATTTGTATTCGGGATGAATTTCTCTTCCTTTGAAATATTTCAAGTCACGGAATTCAAATATTTTTTTTTTGTCAAATTCTTTTACCCACGTTTTATCTTGTTTTTGGAAGATATTGTTTGTTTTATTTCTGCGAGATGTATTTTGAAAAAATCTTTTTTAAGAGAAAAAGATTAAAAAATCTCTATTTCTTTGTTTGTGTTTGATCTTTCATCAAAGGCTGGTATATTTGTTTGATTTATGGTAAATCCACTTAAACATTTTCTTACTGTCATTAATACAAAAAAAAATATAAATAAATAGTGTACACTTTTTCAGTACTTTTAAATGTAGAATAATTATGGGACCAATATACATTTCCTATCGTAAAAATTTTACTTTTAGGCAAATATTGTAATATCAGTTGAAATGCCGGTCATATTTGTTTGCTAAAAATTAAAAAAGAGTTTTAGTACACTTTGTTAAAGAATTCAAGTAGGCTTTTATGAAAAAAAAAGTTGTAAGATCATGTTAATTATGACTCATAACATTGTATATGTGTGTGTGTGGGTGTACATTTATGTATAACATTCCTTTTATCAACATCAATTTACTTATATCTACGTAAAGGAATATTGAATTAACTTTTTTCTACGTTTCAGCAATTTCATCACACATATATACAGAAGTTCAATAATATTGAAATATTCTTTTGTAGTTGTTTTTAGAGCATAATTATGCCACAATTTTTTAAAAACTCTGGTATACATCATACATACTTGTATATTGAACAGCAATGTGAATTGTGATCTATTTTCAAATCCACCACACTATATAAGGTACACAAAGTCGGTTTGTTTATAGTCTAAATGAGAAGAGTATAATTTCTCTTATCACAATTTACAATCTTTTTCACAATTTCTGGATCAATTTACTCTTTTACTTTGTTCACTTAGTTTTTTGTACTTTGGCTGTTTCCAGTTCAATTTACCAAATTGCTAAAATGTTTAAATGGTACAATTAAATAAGGCTTACACCGAATATTCGGTTCTCATATCGAATTGCTTTTCAACTTGCTTTCGATTTTGATTAACCATTTATTTTTGATTTGTCTCAAATGTTTATTACACCGCTGTCCATTAAAATTTCAACACAAAGAAAGAAAGATCTGAAGAACATCACAATCACATGAAAAGAAGAAGAGGTTAGAATATGCAAATGATTAGTATTTTAGCACATTTAGATGTTGCATAAGAGAGAGAGGAACGACATCTGCAGCAATGCATAAAAGAAAAGTTGTGTAGAGGATTCCTCATTCGTAAAGCGCTTTGTGAGGTCGGGGTTTGCTCAGAACCTCGTGTTATGCTTCCAAAAAGAAGAAATGCTAACCAACAAGTGTCGGAATTCGATAGATGCAGAGCCGTTTCCTATAGAGAGGGTGGATTACCATTTTGTGATATCTCCATCGCACTGTTTAAACTCCAACCACTGTCATAAGAAAATGGAATCAAAGGGTTACTTAGGGTTCCATTGAAAGGCATCCAGGATTATTTGTCAAAATAAAATTTTTAAGTAATAAAGAAATAAATGTATATAAAGATAAAATAAAGTTAAGAAGAAAAAATTAATAAAAATAATATAAGAACTAATTTAAACGAAAAAGTTTTTGAAAAAGAGAAAAAAAATATGTTTCTAATAACAGGAATAAATACTTTGTCTACCTTATAATTATTACAATTTGAATTGCGAAGAAAAATTTAAAGGAAATTCTTCAAGCAAGTATATCTTATAGAATTTTTAATTTTTTTTACAAATGTATGATAGCATGTCTTATGTTACTTAAAATATAAGCATAAATAATGTTTCTACAAATAGACTCGTTCATGCACCTATTCCAGAAGATACTTGTACCTAAAAAGCACGAAAAGAAAGTTATCCCCTTAAATAATAGAACAACGCATTTTATTTAAATTTTTAAATAATTTCTAATTATTCACATGCATGTACCTTATTATTATTTTGCAATAACTTAAACAAGCTAGATGAAAATATAAGTATGATTTATCTTCTTTATTATTATTATTTTGAAACAATATTTGACTATCAATGTATCTAACATAGTAAAATTATTAAATTATTTAAAATTACATAAATAACAATTCAAATATACATCGTTTAGACTATTACCAGCTGACCTTCCTTATGGCATTCATTTAATTTCTTCATCCAATTTATTATTAAGAATGATGAAGATTTACTTCAAATAGTAAGTCAACTAATAATAAAAACTTTTCAAATGAAAGAGTTCTGTTATTATTAATTTTTTTTATAATTATCCTTAAGTACCTTAATTACATCAACATCTATTGAGTAAATATATCTTTCAGATTATAACTGTAAATAGAGGAAATATATTCGTTTTAAACATAATTAACAGTATTGGCATTGTTTCTAATAAATACTGTTTTATTAAAATTATCAATAACATTTTGTAACATTTTACCAGTTAAGTGATACATCCATCTATATATATGTGTGTGATAAACCAAGATTACCAACTTTTTTTTTCTTCTTTCTCTTCTTTCGTTCTGTCTTTTTTTAAACACTCAACCAAATTTTCCTAACCAACCATTCATAAATCTTAGAATATAATTTTCACTTTAGATTTAAAACCTCCGTTTTGTATAATTGTGCGTGTGGTTATACTATCTCTAATTCTTTTAATTAATTAACTAACAAAATTTCGTGACTACGCCATTCCTCCTGTGTGTAAAAATCCGCGCTGGCCGGTCTTTTCTCTCTTTTGGCTGTGCATGACAGACGTATCACTCTGCTCGATTGCGGTGTTTTGCTTCTGTAGATGTTAATGGTTCAGGAGAATAACAACATAAATTAAGTATTACTTAATTTGCTAAAAGTCTTACTGATTACAAATTAACAAACATGCCTAGCAATCAAAAATAGATTTTTGTTGGACTACGATATGAAACATGAGATTCAGAAATGAGAGACAGCATTTTGTGCTTAAGCGATGACGAAAGCATAGTTGCGCCAAAATTTATATAATGCATATAATATGAAATCAAACAAAAAATGACTTTATTGAACTGATAGTATCGTTACACACTATTGTCTGTCGAAGAGGGCGAACAATAAGCAGATGTTCCTTACTATGGGATAAGCCCTAATCTTAATGCATTGTTTGCTTCGCACGTCTCTCCATACTCAGCACCAGATTGCCCAACTGTTCTTGAGGTGAGAGTGCCAATTTCTCAATCAGCATTCGTTTCAGTTGTTGGATGTTTCTCGGAGGACGAAATTGTGCATCAAGGCGTCTCCAAAAAGCATCCCACACATGTTCTATAGGATTTAAATAAAAGCAGAATGTTGGCCAATTCATTTCAGTGATATTTTCACTTACCAATAGCTACCGAAGATCAGCACTCCAGTGTGGTCATACATTGTCATACATAAAAACGAAGTCTGGTCTAATAGCTCTTCGGAACAGACCTACATGGGGAAGGATCACCTCCTTACAATAGGGACCTCCGGTTACAGAACTTCTGTCAAAAACGTGGAGCTCAGTCCACCCGTTCAGCATAATGCCTCTCCAGATGACAATTCCTGGACCAACGTAACAGTCTCTCTCCGTGATGAAACTGGAATGAAACAGAGTCCTGACATCTCTCTAAATAAACTGGCGTCGAGAATCGCTTGAAGCAATGAAACTACCCTCATCCGTAACGAGGACGCGACGTCCATTGAGGAAATGTTCTGTTTCTTACTCCTTACATCACTCTAAATGATACCGCCGTTGGCTTATTTTCAAAGGAATGCAGCTTTCAGGACGAATGGGAGAATAAGCCACCTTTGTGAAGGCACCTTTGCATTGTAAAACACTATACTTGTTGGGCTGTTGCTGTACACATTTTCTGAGAGATGGCGCCTGCTGACTGGTATTGGGCGTTTTTCGCGTGCAGGACGATATATCGGTCATCCACTACAGTTAATTCCCAGGGCGGCCACCACCAACCTTTCTAACTGGTTTGCAAGGTTTCGAAGCACGCGAAATGACATTTTGGTTCATTCCGTTTTCTTCCGCTACACTGGTCATCCCCTCCTCCAGCTTTCCGATCAAATTTTCCTCCAGCTTTCCGATCAAAAGTAGTTCAGGTGATTTCTTCTAGCCATATTTCACGAAAGAACTCACTTGTAATTGCAGTGAATGTATTTAATTGCACCTCGTTCTTCCTTTTATTGTTGTCTTGGGAAGAGAGTGCAGACCGCAAGCGTTTTGCGTACACTCACGTTGCCTTTGACGTTTTTCTCTGACATTTGCATACGCATCACCTTTCTACTGAATTACACGTTTATTGTACTAATCGGAATAACACCTTTACTGGAATTTCATGGCTATCTGCTTAAAATTTCCATTGTCGCTTAAGTTCTGTTCATCAGTGTACACACACACACTCACACACGCACACACACGCACACACACACACACGCGCACACACGCACCCCCCCACCCCCACCCCCCCATATATATATATATATATATATATATTGCCTTTGTTGCTTGCATCCTTTTCTTCTAAATTTGTTTTCTCTTTGTTTTCATAGAAAGTCACAGACGAAGTTCATTCCTTATCTATTTAAACGTTTTTGAAAAATAATATAATTACCATTTTATTTTGAAACTCTGATTCAGTTGAATAAGCGAAAATCGAGTTATATAGATAACCACGTTTATTATTTATTTACTCAGAACATTTTTAAGCATTTTAACCTATAATGAACAGTATAAAGAAAGTCTACCTCACATTTCTGATCCATTTAAAGTAGATACAATAACACAAAATGAAACCAACATTATTAATTATAACAAAATTTCAAATTAAAGTCAAACTAGAAAACATAATTCGTATAAATTTGTAATATTATACATTTTTCTGGTTCACATGATTAACTACTGTTATTTATGTAATATTTCTAATAAAATGTAATATTACGTTGCATACTCCCTTTCCTTTGATTTCAGTTATTGTAATTCAAGTTACATTATTAACTAAATGTTAAACTGCGATGTATGCCTTTAATAATTATAACTTAAGCAAATTTAAATAACAAGTAGCATTTAAATTACGAAACAAAATGATAAAAAGGAATATTTTAAATGTACAAACTCACTTACTGTGCAGAGGTAGAAAAAAATTACTTGAAATATTTGTATGATAAAATAATACACTGAGCAAATGCTCCAGTTTTCTTTATTTCATTTACTTGAGCACTAATCTTATCAACCTCTCCATACAGAAGTCATGTATCAGAATTAATCACCTTTTTACCGAAAAAAAAATTGCTTTTCTTTTTCGAATTTCTTACAGAGATTATTACTTTTCAACGTTAAACACGAAAGAGAAAAACAAGTATCATTTTATACACATAAAAAGCAATCGTAAAATGCAATGAAAAAAATCTGAAATTTATCTATTCTATTGATGCTTAGCAATGCAAATACGCAATATATAGATGGCTATTAAGCATTTCAGGCAACATAAAGGGAACACAATTGCCTTACCACAAAGGTAAGGTTCTTTTCATAGTAAATAACATAATAAAGATTTACTATTTGATAATATTCCGGATATGTTTTGTGGTGAATCGATAAAAAAGGATTTTATTGTGTAATATTGAAGAATGTGAGAATATTTTACTTTAAACTAAAATTTTCAAAATGATTTGAACAACGTATTATTCTTTTATGGTTCTCCCATTTACTTTTCCCTTAATCTTTAAGGTATAAAACATATATTGCTTTCACTTTTTTGAATGATAATTAACTAAGAATATTTGTTGAAAGTATATAATTTTAACTAAAGAAATTATTAATCTACAAACTTACGAAGAACTTGTGACTTTATCACTACAATTAGAATTCGATCCATTTTAGGTTTCTAATTTATAGGGAATTACAAACTTTGGAATAAATCTCTTTTTCTTATTAGGTAAATACTTATTACATTAAGTTAAATTTCAAGAATATTGCCAAATGAATTGACGAAAATATTTAGAATAATTTTGTAATTAAAATAAAACTGTAATGAAAATTGTAACTAGAAACATGTATTATTTTCCTTATAACGTGGTTGATTTGTAATTTTTGTAATGAATGCTCATGTATAAAGTTTGTTAAAAACAAACATGTGTGATTTTATCGAAACAATACAAACATTTTATCAGAGCAGCTTTTACCCATAAGCAGCTTCAGATTGATGAAAATATGACAAACTGAAAGTGCTAGATTAGAGTTGTGAGATATATGATTGATATTGTCTCAAATGAATAAGTCCAAGAGTTGCTGTATGGCAATGGAGATATGAAGGCGTACTTTATCACTCAAAAAACACACTCTATACATTTTGCTGTGTATCGCTCACCAAAAAACTTTATGGTTTCTCAGTCCGTCACAGACAATAAGAATCTTCGTTTGAAACCACGTTTTTGAGTTTTCTCTATGAGCTTTACATTTACGACACTCCTGGAACATGTTACTTGCATTATGTAGAATGGTATAATTCATGGCACCATTCCTGTAAACTGTAAGCAGTTTACATTTCGTTAAGAATCTGGAACAACGAGATTTCTTTCCACATCTCGAGAAGAAATTGTTTTACGCTCTCAACTGCTGTCGAGATTTGGAATCTAAACACTCTTTTCAACATGGTACTAAAACAAGAATTTCTAATCGACCATTTCAAACGAACACGGATTTTATACCTAAGAGTTTGATCTTGAATGGTGTGTACCCAACTTTGTTAAAAAATTTCTTTGACACTTTCAGAGGCTCAATACTCTTATTTCCTGGACACCTCTCGCATTTAACTCATGATGAAAGTTTGTAGAATTCATGTTGGTAAATAAAAGAGCTGTTTCAATTCATAGTATATGAGCTTAAGTTTTGCATATGTGGATAAATAAGCTCTGGAGCTAAACGAATGAAGTCCTAAATCCGTTAGATAATGTGAATGCAGTGCTAATCGTTGCCAATAAACACTTTTTTTTCATCCGTTTTTCAATTTTATTTTTCATAATTTTCAAAATGTTATAATTTCTGGGAAAAAAATTAATTTAAAAGAAATTTGACAGTCGTGTTTTTTAATTTCTTAAACTGATCATTAATAATTAGTTCAATATTTAGCATTTTAACATTTAAAGCTTTGTGAAATTTCTATTGAGCCTATGTGAATATTTCTCTTTTAAAAACTTAATTACAGTCTACTCAGGCTTACATCACTATGAATATTTATTTAATTTTAAAAACATTCTACAGTAACAATTATTAATAAATTAAACTATTCACTAATAATACTTTCGGCAGCTTGCATTTGAATGCATAAGACACCTTAATCATAGATATTTTAATATTCTAGCAGAGAAAAGACTTCTGAATTTCTCTATTTAAATGATATACTAGTTTCAATTTTAAACATGTCCTAGAGATTTTCTCACTATTGCACGATAAAAATTTTAAATGTAGAAATGAACAATTAATATATATTATACCAATATCACCATAAGAAATCATCCAACAAAGATCATGATATTTGAACGAATACTAGACAAATCAATATATTAAGACTTGATTAAATTGATAGTATATTACTAATACCAATAAAGTGAAAAATTACATTAAAATCGTTAAAAAATAGTTATTTCCAAAAAAAAAAATCATTTTGATAACATTGTCTGTAAAAAGTCTAATTCGATTAGCTAGACATTAAACTTTGTTCAATTTTCCGATTTTTCTAGGTAGTAAAACAATAAATAAAATAAAATAATTTTACTGGTTTATGTATTGAAAGTAAAATTTGATCCAGTTTTAATTTTTTTGCCGTTACAAATATTTCAAGATTTTAAAAAAGAGATTTACCGGCTCATTAATTCAAATTGTTGTCTTTTGTTTAGTTCTAAAGTTTTTTTGTTTGCTCTGCATAGCCATAAAGCTATACCATTTTACAAATGCTAATTTTACTGTAGGGTCTAATGCATTAAAAAAACTGTAAAAAATATAAATTTGTTACGTATTTTTAATAATTAGAATTTCTCATTTAAATAGTGTTTTTATTTAAGACGGTTAAATTAGTTATACGAAGTTCAGTCAAAAATTATTTTCTGAGTAAAACTTCTTAAAATGTAATAATGTATTTAAAAATTATTTCCTATTGAACTAAAATAAAAAGAAATATATCAATGATCAATCTTTCTGTAATATTACATTTATAAAACTTAAAGTTTACAAAAACATTCGTGCGTTAAAATTAGAATGAAAGAAATTATATTTGAAATCAACAAATTCTTGCAGAATAAGGTTATAAAATGTGTAAAATCCTTAAGGAGTATACAATGGATTGTACATTAAATAACACCAAATATGCAAGGAGTTTAACATTAGAGTAAGGTATCAAGCGTTAAATTATGATACCCTTCATAACTTCATTATGAAACAGTCACCACTAAATGCATGGAATTTAAGACAAAGGCTGACTAATATTTCCTACTACATTTCGAGACAGACATTCAGCGATTAAATCGTCATTATACATATTAGGTCATTAAAATCTTCATATTTAAACTGCTCAGATTTGAATAAATTTCGTGCATCCAAGTTCTGATGAATAATGTATTCTTCCTTGATAATAAGATTTCACTGTAGTGAATATAGAGAGAACAATGTTGTACAATATACTCCCATATTATATGGAGGAAATACATAAATTATTCCACTACCACATTAGGTAACATAATACATAGATATAATACAATCTATCGTTGATTAATTATGGTTTGGAATTATGTTGTAAGATACCTTAAAAGCTAGAATATTTAATTCTTGAGCATGTTTAAGACTTCACTTATTTGTGATGATTTTCAATGCTAAAATGATACATTATGGAGGAGTATTTGGATTAACAGAAAAAATTCTTCCAAACTATTTTTGTTAACTGTTTCAACAGAATTTAAAATTTATGGTTGCTGGAAATCGTTTGTTTACTAAACATCTGAAACACGTTAGAGTTCGGCCATTTAAATTTTAACGAATTGATTTAGTGCACATTATAAAAATGATTCAAAAATTAATTTTAAGAAAACAAAAACACAAAAATAATTAATAAAAATAGCTTTACAACAATTTTTTATATGGTATGATTAATTATTATTAACTTACGAAGTAGCATGAGAGCTATTTGTAACCGACCTTGTAATTTTGAACCTTGGCCATATGATGAGGAGGTCTTCTCCAAATTTTTCCACCTGAACAACGGGAAGACTTGGAGCTTGAAAATATTTAAAGAGCATCAGCTCCACCGCGTGGATGGTGTTTAGAGGTATCTCTAAGCCAAGACTCAACAGAAACACTACCAATCAAGAATTTTTGTCTTTGATTGCACAGTCACAGCGGCCACTTCTATGATATAAATAATTTAAGCCTTTTCTTCTGCTTTTAACACTTAAATGTTAAGAAAAATATCTCAAATAGAAATAAAGAAATAAGCTACAACGTATATTCAGAGTCAAAAGAGTTACACCCAGTAAGAAGCAAAGCATATATATACAAATTGAGAAATTCTTTCGCCCTTTAAGAAGTTTAACCAAAGCATACAATTCTGTTTCTAATTAGTATACCTCATTTTAATTTCTCACTTTGGAGCATAGAAGGCGTTTGAGAAGAAACCAACTGCCATTTGAACAGTTGGTCACCATTAATTAGGACTGCAAGAAAATATTCATTGCGTTGGATTGCGCGTCATATAAGAAGCCAAAATGTTACAGTTTCAAGTTATTGGAAATAAGGAATTAGGTTCGAGAAATTTATCGCTCAGGACAAGTAGGCTTAGGGAGAGCTACTCGGATCACAAGTAAGGAAGATCAAAGAAATGTCCGGCAAGTCCGAAGCACATTAACTGCCACAATTCGGGATATGTGAGCAATATAATGCCCTCTCTGTATCATTCTGTAAAAACTAATACTATTAGCAAGTAGATGCAAACTTCTGAATTGCCTCTATTCAGACATTGAAAAAAAAAATTATAGGGAGTGGTGTTTTTTTTCGACACAACGGGAGATGGTTTCCTACCCAGTAACGGGAAAGGACTGTTAAACGTGAGTCTTGGCACCATTTCGAAATTTCAATCTTTAAATAAAAAAAAAAAACATGTCTCTTTACCTTTTGTTGTGATTTTATCAACTAGACCAAAATGTATACTCCATTGGGCTAGTTATTAATGTGCTTTAACTTCTGTCATTGTTGTAGAGTTACGACGTCAACACAATACTTGCATCCAATCACAGCACTTAATACTCAAGCACTGATAAATTCTTATTAAAAAATTTTAAATTTAATGAATACAACAAAGCTTATCTAAACTGTCTTGAGCATCTATGAATTACAATTTTAGAATATACGGAGTCTTATTAACGGCTCGAAATTCAAACGATAATTGAAAGTAGTACCAAGTGACTGTGTATATTATACTTTTGCAGGTGTTTGGAGTGCGTGTTGATATAAAGATATAAAACGAATTCCACTGATCTTATCTGGAATGATTTAAAGGTACCAGGATATACGAGGAATAGTATAAGGCCATATTAAAAAAACCCATTCTTTTTGCAATTTATATCTTTGTAATTACTAGAAGAGCTTAGATATTTTGTGCTGCTAATGGTGACAGTTAAATTATTCTAAACAGTTTCATTTTTTTTTTTGCTTAAAACTTTTTCTTCATCTTAGTTGAATATGGATATGATTATTGAGACAAAGTATCAGTTAGGTACCATTTAAAATGATTTCACTGTATGGTTATTAATTTTTTACGATTTTACAAAACAACAAACAATAAATAAAAACAAAAATGATTTCCTCAGAGTAATACGTAGACTTAAAGATATATTTTCTATATTAAAAGAACAAAAAATTAAAGTTTCCAAAATAGCAAAGTTTTAGTATACTGTTTGAAAGAAAATATGCAGTGATACCATTAAAAGTGTTTATTCACCATTTCTATACATTCTTTTATAAGTGAGGAGTAAAAAGTTTGCCAAGGAGTCATCCAACATTCTAATACAGTATGCAAGGGGCTAATATATCAGACACATTAGATTGTTAAAAATAAACTATCCTATCTACGGCATAGGGAAATTTTGGAAGGTATATCTTAAAAACTGTTATTTTAAGAACATGAAATGTATATCTTTTTAAATTCTGCGTAATAAGTTAGTTAAAAACAATGTTTTACAAAAATGATTGATTTCTTACATTAATGTTTTAAAATGCGAGAATGAAAACTACATTTTAAATTTAATGATTTTCTAAAATCTTATTCACAGCCTCAAGCAGGATTAATAAAATTTTAAAAACAGAATTTTATTTTTTATCTTGTTTATTGTAGCGTCTGGTAAAAGGATAATGCATATGAATTGGACAGGCTTCAAACCAAAATAATAATATTAATTATTATTATGCAAATTTAAATTTTATTTGCGCTCATTTGAATGTATTCTTCTGTTTTTGAGAAAAGTGTGAAACTAATTTCTTGATTCTCTGAAGTTAGAACAATGTTATTTTCTTCAAAAATGATAAGCTTTTTCAAAGTAAAAATTTGTTGATAAACAGAAATATCAGTATTATAAATCATGAAAACCACTTCAATCCATGAAATAACTTAGCACTCATTTATGATGACAAGATAAACATCATTTAAATAAGAATAAAATCTTAAAGCAAACAAGTTAACTTTCATCTTAAATACAAAATGTATTAATAAGAAATCTGCTAAGAGCGTCAACACATTAGCTGTTTTAGCACCAAATTGATAAGCAATGGTATGATGGAATTATTCAAGTAATAGGGAAATAATATAACCCCTGTACATAGGTCTTGTTAACCTTTGAATTTCGGGAATACAAGACATCATAAAAAAATTTAATGGGAATTTCTAACAAATGAAATCATAACTTTGTGAGGATATTTATGGCATCAAAAACATCAGAAAAATTTTTGATCATTGTGTTAAGGAATAGAGACAGATGTTACAAACGTCTCATATTTAATAATCTTTTACGCAAACGTTATACTTTTTTCAACATAATCATCCAACTCAGTAAAGCTTTTTATGTAAGCAGACACACATGTTTAGTATTTCAGCATCATACAGCGAGGATAAAATCACTATACCTGTAGCCTCTCCATTCCTGGACTTTCATCGATAAGACGGTGTTTTTTATGTCTAAAGGTCGATTAGCCGTCGACGTTGGTGGGTTGCTTTCGTGATTCTCTTCACCTAAATCTTCCAATTTTGACGTTGTGATACTAAAAAATAGCTTAGTGCCCTGTAATTCTCGACAATCAGAGCAACATTAGTTTCCAGAGGTTCTAACAGTTCCAAATTTCGACAAAACTTAGATAAGGTAAGAGAAATACGAGAGGCAGACCGAGTTTTATCTTCACCAAAAACTTTGCAGTCCTTGAACTGGTTCCATATAAGAGAATTGCCTCCTATAACTTCTTTTACAACACAGATTTGTAAACAGTTGTATATACTAAATGATTAAATACTTAATAACATGATGTCATTATCTTTTTTCGATATTTAATCTCAATAGACTTAACTCTTCTTCAAAAGGAACAGGCCATTTAAATTTCGAATTTTCTTCAATTAATAAATTATATATATATATATATATATGTGTGTGTGTGTGTGTGTTATTTTAAATAATTAAAGCGTATTAATTGGAAATTAAATATAGAGAAATTCAGACTGAGCAACGTGCTGAAATAAATGATCTTTATCTAGAGGCAAAAAAAAAACCCATCTTACCTCCCATAGAGAAATGCATTGAGAAATATTAAGAATTCCTTGCAACTTGCAATCTAAGACATACCAGAATCCTGGTATCAACAAGAAGGTGATAGTACCCATGCAAATTGTCCAACAAATGAACTGGCAAGAAAAACTTTTGAAAAGATAGTTTCAATAAATTTTGAAATCAAGTAGCTGCCAGGTCTATCTGTTATTATCTCTTCAGACTTCTTTCTGTGACAGTATTTGAAATATATGCCAACGTGCGTGAAGAAATTGCAGAAATAATCAAAGAATCACTAGGATGGTTTACTTTTAAGATAGAAGACACGGATGTTTAGAGCAAATTGATAATTATGAAAGGTTTTATTTTTTAAAATTAAATAACAGTTTTTTCTTTAAGAATTGGGTTCTCGGTTTATTAAAAAACAAATTTGAATCATTAATAATTTAAAAAATATATTTCCTTTAAAAATGTAATAGAGGTTTTGGACCCCCCCCCCCCCCGATGTTAAATGGGAGTTTGTTAAATAAGCCCTAATTTTTCGGTATCTATCTTTCCACCACCATCATCCAAGCTTGGTCACTTATAGTTTCCTAGAAAGGCGGAGTCTTTACCTGGCGGCTACAATTTTGCGGTGAATGACGTCACAGAAACACTATCTATGCTTTCTTATGGCTTGGTTTTCTGAAGAGTGTTGAATGCGAGAGAAATATAAAAAAAGTAAGCTATGGGTTCTCAGGAGAAACGTAACTAAGGAGGTTAATCTTCCTCTGCAATATTTTTTAAGAAATGCCAGATAATGTGCTCCAATTTCTTAGGAAACCATAACTTTATAATCGCTTCGAGAATAGGTGAATATTACATCAACTTAGGTTAGGGATATGGAACAGATATAAGTTATTCGTTTTTTCCAATTCGAAGTACTTCTCACTTCATTGTGCAAGCTCACTGTGTTTGAATTAAGCTACATTACTCATACATATTCTATCGGTGTTATAGTTCTATAGAACTGTAACACCGGCAATCTAAAAAATTTACCTTTCACACCACCGCATATTATCTGCATTCAAAAAGCGAATAGCAGAACGAATTTCACAATATGTGGGACTTTCTAGTCGCATTTGTAGCACAAGACTTGCACATTTCAGACCTTTAGTGATACGAATTTTCGTGACGCATTCTTTAGTTATCGAGAACGCGATGTTGCTTATGAAGATTAGTCCCATTTATCTGATGTGGGAATTATTACATTCCGTATCGCATACTTTCTGAATAACCTTCACATTTTCTTTCTGCATCCATAAATGTCCTCTCATGTATTTCAAAAGATTAAATTTGATGTAGTTTGGAATTTTCTGTAATGAAAGTGAACCATACCAGGTGATTATGCACCCCGAATCATAATTTAGGTTGGCTATTTCAAGTGATGCGGAATCCTTCTCTTATATTAAGTATTGATTATTAAATTATGAATTTAGGGATTAATTAGGCCAAAGAGATTCGTAAAGCGAGTGAGAGGAGCTCCAATCATTGATAAGAGTTGATTAGAATGATAATTAACCATGCAAGGAAAATACCATTATTTGGTGCATTCATTAAATTCATTGAAAAAATGGAATTAAGGTTCAACAATACATAGTTGTACATATATGAGATATGATAAGTAATATCCCAACCTTGATAATGATGAATACCTTAGCTAGAAATACTATTATAGAATTACACAATACTAAACAATTTTCTAGACATATTGCGTGTGTTAGTATATGTGCGTCTCTCTGTGTGTGTTGAGTGTCTAATAAAATCTTGTACATTTTTCTCAAATTTGGGAGTGAGTGTATCAAACCTTGAAAAACTTCTTATTTAAATACGTCGCTGGGCGGGATAAGGTTCGCCATAAAGATACATAATGTATCACATTCCTGAACATTAAATATACAGAAACACTCTATGGCATTTTTATTATAAATTCAAACAATCTAATAGGGACCATCTCAAATTAAAATTATCCGTTCCATGATGGTGGGGACAACATATCACAAGTATAGGGCTCTGAAAAGAGAAGTTTTAAGCTTATTAAATACATTATTCTTTCTTCAACGTTACAAATAAATTTTCCTTTCCATCTAAAATTCATTAAAAGGATTAGCAAAAATAAAATATGTGAGAATAAAATTTTGAAAGAATATCCTCTAAGTTCTAAAAACATCTTTTGATTTCTTTCAAACTTGTAGGCTCAAGGGGAAAAATTTGAGTTTTATTTTTAAAAAGGATGGATAAATACTGACTTTTTTTATTCAAATAGCCTAAAAAGTTTACTCGCTTAAAGTACTGGGATTTCTTAAGATTGATTTTTCTTCCATCTATACTTAAAAGAACATTAACGCGTTCTTGTATTTCATTTTATCTCTTAATATAATCCATTTAAATATTTGTACTCCAAAAATTGAAAACTTTTTTAATAAATCTTAGTAAAAGAAATTTTGAGGCCAAAAGGGGCTTTCAAAAACAGAAATTGTCTTTTACAGAATAACAAATGATGTGAATTTTTAACTGTGTTTGTTTAAATAAACAAGAAAGAAACATTTTTTAGAATCTCTAATACTGAATAATGCGATTACTGTAATTCATTCTAATGATCTTTGATTAATGGTAAGATCAGTAGTGAATGAAAAAGTGTGCAATTAATAGTTTTTCATATTGTGAATCAAAAAGAGTTTAAGGAATATTTAATGAAATGACTTCCTTCAGGAATTTTTTTACAGAGAGAATTTGTTCAAAATCGATGCATCACTTTAATTATTCATTGATTACTTGATTATTTTTAATTATTTGATTATATTTTCTCAAATTTATAATAAAGTATAAAATTTGGTATTATTTAAGGCATATATCATTTCAGGCAAATTAAATGTAATGTTAAAAATAAACTTTCTTACCTATAATAGACGAAAAAATTTCGGGAAAATGTAAATTAATGAATTTAAAAAATTAATTTTACTTTATGTTCTGCATAACAAAATAGTCAATGTTTTAAAAAATAGCGAATTTCTGTTATTAAACGAGAATGAAAACTAAAATTTAAATTTAATGATTTTTTAAATTTTATGCTTTGCAGTCTCAAGCAGGATTCGTTAATATTTAAAAACAGGATTTTGTTTTTATTTTGTCTAATGTAGTGTCTTGTAAAGTGATAATGCAGATGGATTGTACCAGTTTGAAACAAAAAAAAAATGAAAGTGTACTTATGAAAATTTAAATTTTCTTTCATTTGAGCTCTTTAGAATGATTTCTTTTGTTTATGATAAAAATGAAACACATTTCTTGACTCACTAAAGAAAGAGTAATATTTTCTTTTACAATAATTAAAAGATTTTTCGAAGTAAAAATTCTTTAAGAAATAGCAATATCTTTACTATAAATCATGAAAACAAATCAACAAACAATTTTAATTTGAAATAATTTAGTAGACGTTTATAAATTAGGAAAAATCGTTAAAAAATCCGTTTTGTAAGATCACATTATTAAGAGTAAAAAGCTCTTTATGCATCTTCTGTTAATAGCCAAAATGAAGTTTTACTTTTTTTAATGGCGAAATCCATTAACTTTTTTGAACCATTTCGTTTCCTTCCTTACCATTATTTTACTCTTTTGCTTTGCTCGGATTAAAAACAATATACTAAGCCATTAAAACCATTGTGTTCTGATATTTTCTCATAGTTCACCAAAATTATTCATAAAATATTAATAACATTTTTTATTAAAGGGATCATTTCCCCTGAAAAGTATAACATAATAAAATATAATGCAAAAATGTAAATGTAACGAATTCAAAATTTTGTATTAATATTTTTGTGAGTTAAACTCATATATTTTACTTTTTTAAAGTTATTTTTAAAACCATAATAGTTAATGAATTTTCTTGTTCATATGTTACAAATGTAATGCTCACTCACAACTTTGAATTTTGTGGAAAGGTTATGACTGTATAACATTAAATTTATTAGATTATTGATTCCACATTTCTTAAGATAAGGAATTTGGGTTTAACGTATTTATTGAATCTCGGTTATTAAATTTTGTTGAATTTAGAAACGTATTACAAATTACATAGGGATTTGAAAATTTCTGTTATTTTCAACATAAACTAATAAATTGTATTAGGAATATAATAAAAAAATATATTTGAAATATACATTTTCAATTATCAGCACATCCTATATTCTGGTGATTCTAATTGTCAAAATATATTCACTCAAAATATTTAAAATTCATCTTTAAATGCATTCTTCGAAGTTATCTGAAAATTATAACATAATAGTCAACAGTTGGCGTTCAATGAATCAGTAAAATCGGAAATTTGTATCACAAATAACTGCTCGAAGTTATTTTGTCTATCGCATCTGTTTGAAGTGGTTATTTCTTAGTAATAACTATTTTATCGGAAAGCTGATACTAAGTTTATTGTCAGTCGTAAGCTGTACTTTTAACACTTTTAAGGCTTTTTACTCAGATTTTCGAAGGGTGGTCCAAATGTTTTATTATTTTTCTCAAGGAACAAATAGTATACCTGGTGAAATTTAAAAAAAAATGCCATTGCAATTTACAGCCATTACTGGTTCAATAATAACATTAGAACCAGGATGGATTTAGGATTTAGGACGGGTGGGGGATAGTAAAGTACCAAATTTGAAACTCCTTCCTTTGGTGCCACCGCGGTAACCTAGTGGTCATGGTCGCGGAATCGCAGTGGACAGTTTTCTTAGAGTCGTGTGTTCGAACCTTGATGCCACAAAAGACCCGTCTTATAGCTGGGTTGATGCAAATTAAAGCTGGTGGAGGTCCAAAATCCTCCCGACGGCGTGGTATGGAATTTCGGAGAATGAGGTACCAGCTCTGATGTCGTCCTCAACACTTGACAAGGGTTTGAAATCTCGAGGTCCGTCGCCAATAGCCCTTTACTGCAGAGTTACCAGAAATAAATCGGCTTTTATCAATACCATTAAAGAAAAATTAACAACTTATTCTGATTTTACAACTTATACTGGGTTCGGGCCCACGTCGGAGATTATTGTAACGAAATTGCCGATTTCTTTGCAAAGCTCGCTATCACTTATGGAGAGAAAATGAATGTCCCTGCCCCTCGGTCTCATATAGTTATGATTTTAAAAAATAAGCTTCTTTCTAACTGGAAAGTCTGGTGGTCAACTTGTAATACTGGTATTCGAGTTCAGTCATATATTTCTAGACAAAATTTGAGTTTTTATACAAATTTTATTTTTATTACACGCTTCTTAGCCGGTCATTGTCCCTTCATTTCTTATTTAAATCATTTTAATTTTAAAAATACAAATTTATGTCTCTGTGGCTCTGTTGGAGAAGCTGACCACTAATTTTTTTGTTGCCCTTTACCACAGATTTTCATTTAAAATGTCCTGTTGTTGAAGCGAAACTTATTTAACTGAGGTCCGTGTGTGAAAATCCCTACTTACATTCTAAGCTTAAATCATGTATACTTACGGCTCGTGAAATTACACAACAAATTTGTTAATTGTTTCAAACTTTTATTACATTTCTCAATATTTTTATCATCCCTTACCATGTAGCTATAATTGTTTGTCTTGTATATATGTATGTCGTGTATAAAATATATTTTAATGTTTGTCTAACACTTCATTTTTGTTTACAAATTTGTGGACGTGTTTGTATTGTGCTATTTAACCTTTGTGTATCTTATTCCTGCAAGAAAATTTCAAATGTTTCTTGTGTTTCTGCCATGTATATTTTTTGTTGTGTAAATACCTTGTACATTTTATTTAACCTTTATTTCAAAATTATGTAAATCTTATGTTATTTTGTTTATAAATTCTGAGTGCGGGGGTGATTGTTTCCCAGGGGGCCGGTTTGCAGCTCTAAACTCTTTGGGTGAGCTCCGTCTCCTTGGGTATTCAATAGCCCTCTTGTTGCTTCTAGTGCGACGTTAATAAAACCAACCCAATCCTTGTTTTTGCGACATATGTCTTAAAATTATCAGTAAGTTTCAAATGTTTTGTGTGTTTTGTAATGATTTTTTAATCATTTCATAGAGCTGTAAAAGTTACTTTGTAGTTAGAAAGTTTTTTTTTCTTCTTCTTATTAGTCTTATAAATTTTTGACCGAATTAAATGCTTTTTGAGTTAAAATTTGTTGTTAGGTACCATTATGAGAAATGTATTCTTTAAATATGCAAAATTTTGTACTCCTCAGATATAAAACAATACATAAAATTAATGAGCTAACTCTAATATCACTGTATATTTTCTTTCATAAAAAACTTGTATAGCTTTGTTATTTTGGAAAATTTATTTTATTTTATTTTTAATGTAAAAATTATTTCTTTAAATTTAGGTATTATTTAGAGAAAAAAAGAGTTTTTTATTCATTATTTGCATATACATCCTTTATAAAATTTATAACCATGTAGTATTATGACTTTTTTCAAAAGTTACCTAAATACAAATAGGTCTCAGAAATAATGCCCATATTCAACTATGAAGAAAAATAAACTTTTTGAATGAAAAAGAAATCACATTTATCGTTCTAAAAAATAAATAAACTGTCTCTAATAGGCACACAAAATAATCTAAGGTCTAGTGACAATTACAAAAAATATATGTTACAAAAATAAAGAGTCTTAAAAACAGTCTTATATTATTCCTCGTATATCCCGGTTTCCTTAAATTTGTACAAATAAAATATCCGAAATATCTTTCTCTCTGTCATGTGTTTCTCATATTTCGTTTTTCCTCTGATCATTCATAAGAACATTCAACTTCCAGAAGGACTGCAAATGAAAGAGATATATTTGAAGTAAATTCGGTTTTACTTCTTTATATCACAACTCGCACTACGAACACCTGTCATCGTCTAAATCTGAAGGCGTTAATAAGATTCCGCATATCCTCCATTTGTAATCTATAGATATGCTGTATATTCAGTTACGTTTTGTTTTATTAATTATTTTTAAAAAAATTTATAAAAAACCTATACTGATTCAATACTAAGAACTATATTTTGATGCAAGTCTTGCGTCAGCATTTGTTCTTTTAAACAACGACGACAGGAGTTAAATTGCCTTAAAAACTAAACAGAAGGGGAATCTCTTTTTGTATAGTTAATAAGAACACTACAAAAAGCGACCGGTCAAGAGTTTTTCGTATTCAAAGATTGAAGGTTTAGAAAGCAACGTCGTCACTCTGGTCAACTGAACTTTTCCAACATTGGGTTGAAAATATCTCCAGATGTATCCTTCGCACGCTTGCGACTCATCTTGATTATTTTATTTATGTCTCCCTTATTTTTTCAGATGGGAAAGGCAAATAAATAAACAATAAAAATATTTTTAACTTAAGTGATCATAATGATCTCCGGGCTATCGATAAAAATCTGTTATGTAATAGTGTTGATATAGATGATATATTTTTTGAATAAATAGATTCCTTTGAACAGGAGCACGTTTCAGTAAAAGAAAATGATTTAAAATTTGAAATTAGTGTTGGGAGGTTTCCAAAATATGAAATATATCCATTGAGTAATATTAATTTATTACATTATTCCAATAAATAATTTATGTCGACAGTAGCCTTCATAGCCATTCTAATGAAAAACAGAAATTTTTTGTTCCTGGAAATTCCACAAAATGCTATTCGAAAAACTAAACGGGCCCTTCATAATATATATACTCTTCTTTTTCGAATCAACTAACCTGCTTAAAATCTCATGGATGTTTCAAGTATTTAGGAAATATCTCATTACTAATCCTGTAATTGAAAACATAGTAGAAATGATAAATAAGTCCATGTGTGTGGTGAAGACTAATTAGTCTCGCTAAAGAGTCATCAGAGATGCGGTTTGTGCAGAAATAAAAGCTCTTTTCGAACTGCTGTAATTGACTGGCGCTTACCTCGGCAATAGAGATTCTATGCTTAGATTTACTTTAAGCACATTTGTTCAGAATGCAACATTGCAATTCAATGGTTATAAATACTTTATTCCTTGTTGTACCTAAATTAAAATTCTTTTTTTTACCTAAAATAAAATAGCATAGTAAACGTAAATAGTTTAGTATATTTATCAGTAATTGCATTTATTTACCTGTGCTAGCAGGTAGCTTTTGAGAAAATGGCGTCAACAAAATTGTGTGGGCATAAAATAAAGGATACATTCATTAGGTTCAAAATATTGACATTGTGATTGATACTTTATGATCAAAACAAGTATGTTTAATTTGCTTAAAGTATATTTATATTGATAAGAAATTTAATTTAATTAAATACTTTATGATTTGCTTTTCTTCTAAGGTATCCGTACACCTTTAAAACATCATTTTTGTCAAACCTTTCGATTTTCTAATTTTAATGTCAATTTAAAATATACACTTTTCATTTCTAATAGTGTTTGAATTTTGCTTATATCTTATTTAGAACTTAAGTTACAGGGATTTGAATTTTACTCGGTAGCTAATTTTTAATTGCATTTGAAAGTTTGCTTCTGATTTTTCTCAAAATAAGGTTTCTCGACATATTTATATATGGTAACGTAGATATCAGAAAACGTTATGTACCAAATTATTTTAAATTTTACAAACATCTTCCTTATATACATGATAAGAACCCTTACTACTTTCATGGTTGTAAAATTAATATGTTTTTAGTAACAAAGATGTAAATCATGTACAGTTATAACTTTCTTTTGATTTTTCATTGTTATTTTACTCGAAACACAATAAAAATTGTAGTAATAAATTGTACATTTTCATTATGAAAGTAGTACAAGCCCCAAAAAATATTATGATGAAAAATATAAAAATTACAGAATAATGATAATTTTGGTTAATTTTGAGTTATGAGAGTTATTTTGGTAATCAATTCGTGTACTATTTTTACCTTGTTTTCCATTCCAAATTTTGTTTAGTTAAAAGAAGATTATTAAATGTGTTTTTCATAGTTTTAGGTTATAATTTAGCATTAAAAATATTTTGATTGCAAATATCAATGTATTTAAAAAAATGGGGAAAACCAAATGTGGCGAAATTCCACCAAATAATTTTTTTAATAAACTTTGCCACTGTATAAAAACATTTTTAAAAAGATTGGTTTATATTCAGAATTATTACTATTTAATATAATAATTGATATTTTATAGCAGAATCGTCTGTTTTTAATCTTTTTGTTGTTAATATGGGCTACACTTTTGTAAATTGAATGTTTTGCTTCTGAAAATAAAAATACATTAGGAATTTAAAGTATTTATTTTTTTATTAAAGTTAACAGTTCTGTGAAGTCTGGGGCTCAGCAGTGCGCTTACTGTATGCTAAATAGTTTTCATATTAGAGAACTGGTGATATAGAATGGGAAGATGATGGTAACCAATACAAAGCTTTTCTCGAAACTTTCATCGTCGAAAGAGTTAGCTTCCGAAGGTGAAGGTATCTTATAAACCGAATAAATTTTAAAGAAATGTTAACACATAGTCAAATGTAATTATCAATGTCAAATTCAATATTTTCGTTCCTTTATTTATTTTCAAGTCATTTCAAAAGTTATTTTATTATTTTATACCATTTTTATTATTTTTATATGCATTGTTCCTGTTTATTGAAATAAAAGATACATATTGTAATTTAAAAAACATTTGTTTAAATAAAACCTGCTGATTAACTTCAATTTCGTTTCGCAAATTATACTATTAAGATTTTGTATTTCATAAGAATATTTGTGGGAAACGCATGTGAAGTAAATGATCTGCTGAAAAGTTATTAAGTTGAAAGTTGGATATAAGAAAATTAAAAAAAAATTACATCAGTGAATTATAATTATGTAAGTCTAAAGACTAGAGAAATAAAATCTTACACATATGCTCATCTATTTATCATAATAATCATTTATATCTTTTTATCAACAGTTTTAAATGCACCGTGGTTTTCTAGAAGATATGCGAGCCAATAGAGACGAATCAACAGATATAGTGTGTGTTCTAGAATCAGATATACAACGGTTGTTCTTAAAAAAAGAGGCATTTTATTCCTTACTGGAATCCATTTCCCCACCTGTGCTTAGGAGGGCAGCAGTCAAAAAGTATGTCCCAAGAGAGTTCTCTGCTGTCGAGAGGCACCTCATAAAAGAACTACAGCGTTTATAAAAGGAAAGAAATGTCTCCGTTAACCTAACTGTCAATGGATATCTCCGGAGAGTCACTATAGCTGCCGTTCATGTTTCGTTCTGAGCTTATATTTCTTTTTATTACATGTCTTCTTTTCAATGCGTAAGAAAAACGATTTGAAATCGAGATTCGAATTTGTGGTAAATGTACTTTGATACTCAATACTCAATAGAACTGTGAGAGTGGCTTAGAAAACCGTATTTTAAATAGTAATAGGATATTAGGAATGGAAATTGGGCAATTTACTAAAGTATTATCCTGCGATCGTATTGCCTTTTCCTAAGAAGTTTAACAGAATTGACCCCATTTGAATCTCAAAAGGTCATCATTGTAAAAGATTATTAATAATCCCGAGGAGAATTAATAGTCTTTTTCTTTCCCTTGAGGTTTACTTTAGTTGGTATATCCGTATGTGACACGCACTCGAGACTTCCTAAAGATCTTTCTCTATTGATGATCTTCTGTCTTGTCAACTGTTTCCCCTTATTTTTTGCAATTCTTCTTCAACTAGATCACAATTTTCCAAGGTTGGGCTCATTATAGCCTACATTTGGCACTTGCCTCTTAAACTAACTTTTACTGCTTTTAGCTTAAGGGGACTTAGTACCTTTGCACCTTCAAAAGTTCGATTTTTCAAATTAGATTTTAAAAAATAGTACTGAATGTTAGGAGCATTTTAAAACAAACCGCGTCAAAATCCGACAATTATTACGTCCTGTGCAACAAAAAATGTAAATGTCTAAAGTGGCTTGTTCTATGTAATGCAACGTAAACAAACCTCTTTTCCTCAGTTTGCTATTTTCACACTTTCCCACAGGATTAAAAAAAGATCTTTTGCATGCAGAGATTGACAATTTTACATGAGTGTTGTACTTGTAAATCTTTATTCTGTGAACCTCAATTTTGTTAATAGGATGATTAGATTTTATTTTATAACATGATACACGAAAAAAAAAGTTACTAAATACAAACTTGATAAATTTTTTAATTTTTCAATTTTTTTTAATGTTAGGTAAATTTAAAATTTGAGGTTTACAGAATAAAGTCATTATTTAGCTATAATTTGGTATAATAATTGTGGTTCTACTGTACATCTTTCAAAAGTTATCTTTTGGGTAACGTAAGGTAAGCTAATCTATTTTTCAAATTTTTGTACGCATATTTCATGTTTTATAAGAAAATATATTAATTTAATGGCAAAACTTGACCCAATATTTTAAACTATATACTTTATTACACAAACTGGCAAAGTTTCATACTGAAATGAGCAAACATTGTTGTTTTATGAAGAATTGAAAAAAGAGTTTGTCAAAATGTTCTACTTTTGATTTTGTAAGGTACTAAGTCCCCTTAAGAAAGTATGGATTATTTAAACTTATAGCGTAAAATGATTCAATTTTCCCTTGTCTACTTCGTCTCAGTTACTTCCTCTTTTTTTCTGATTTTCTGTATTTTTTAAATAACATTTATAAATGGATTGATTGATTTTTAACGTCATTCTATAAGCAACATGTGAGCTATTACCAGAATGTCAAAAGGGACCGAATTTACCCAAAGAGCATAGAGTTACCCCCCTCCGGTATACAATCACCCTCACTCTCATTGGCGACGGACCTCGTAATTTTAAACGTCTCTCAAATGACGACTGCGGCACCTGACCTGGCACCTCTCTCTCTCTCTTAAATTCTATTCATCAACGGGAGGACTTTTGATCCTCAATGAATTTAACGTCCAACAGCCCCGGTTATATGGAATGTCATTAGTGGCATCAAAGCTCGAACTTACGACTCGACGAAAACCAACCGTCCGTGACGTCCGAATTCGGACGTGAGTCCAAGACCATGACCTCTAAGCTACATCTGCCATCATATTTATAAATGGAAAAATTATGATACATTCCGAATAGATCGCGATGTGAGTAAAGAATTTTTTAAAATTTCATATTATGATTTAATTTCATTTAATCAAGTCTACTTCTTTCATGTAGACAATATTCTTATTCCGAAGTTCTTGATAATACATTAGAAATTAAGTGTATAAAGGTTTCTTGTATAAGTGAGTGGGTAATGGTGTTATATGGCACAAAAGACATATTAAGCTAAGCTGCGCCCAAAATGTGTAACTGTGATCTAGGTGTTTAGAAAAAGTGAAAGAATTAGATAAAAAAAATGTTGACGAGAAGAAGAATTGGGAACAGAGAAGGCTCACTAGTGAATTACCCTGGAAACCATCATCCATGTTTACCACAGACAATAAACTTCATGGGAAAGAGAAAAAAAAAACAAATCATTGGCGAACCTCGGGGTTATTATTCTCACTTAGAGAATTTGCCCCTGAGGGCTTCCTATTTTAGAGTTAGTTCTATATAATATTCTGACAAGGCAAGATATTTGATTGATGAAATAATAAATAGAATAATAGCAGTAGGATGTAATATATACAAAGTTGATCTGTCGTTGATAAGATAAGTCCTGATATAAATTAGATTTTGTTGTAAGTCAAAAACCGTCAACTCGAAATAATTAATTCGAAATAAAAATCGTCAACTTAATTCGCTATTTACTATAGTTCTCTTTTCATGAGATTCAGATTAATTTTCTTAGATGACATCAGGACTTTCAGTAAAAATCAAACATTATTTACTTTCCTTGAAACGAATGATTACTTCTATCCGACTTTTGTGTCATAGTTCAATTAAATGTAACTAACTCTAAAAGTCAATAAGTGCTTCAAAGACACTCCAACTTAACTTAACTGCGTATCTATCAATTACTATAATATCATTTATTATGGCTATCTTTGGACTCTAAGGTAACCAACCAATTTAAATATCACTGCAATTATATATTCTTACCAAACCCTTCCAGTAGAGATTACCTTCTCCGACAAGTCCTCTGCGGCAGCAATAACCGGTAATGAACTCTTGATATTAACAGCTTCTTGTTAGAACTATACTCAGAGTTAACCACACTCTCACTTTCCACTACATTTCACTCTACTTATATATCATTATATCTGAATCACTTCACTTTATTCCCACCTGCATCTAATTAACATAATTACGTTTCATTTTGGTTGGGAAGAAATTGTTATTTCATGCAATCAATCTTAATTAAAGTTCCCAAGGTTAGTGAAGAGAAAATCGCGAATAGCCCAATATCATAACCATTCTGTTTTGCATATCGTAGGTTAAAAATTCCATGGGCTACCAATTTCCAAGAAAAAAATGTATACTGCGAATAGGAGAAATTAAAAACACGAGGAAGAAATATCACATGGTGCGTGCGCACTTAAAAATGAGCATAATTGATCGGTGTAGATGATGACTTTCAACGAAAAACACAGAGGATAAGAATCTGACTAAGCAGAGGCTGAATCTGTTTAATAAAACCGTTAAAACATGAATTTTTTGAACATGCTTTTCCTTCAGCAAAGGGGAACGTGTTGAATCAAATTGAATTTATTCAATAATTAGTCTTAATAATTTATATTATTATTTGGTGTTTATTAAATTTATCATCAAAAATAAATATTTGTAAAAGTGTTTAGCTCAATTAAGCTACATATAATTAAAATTAAAAATTTATAAAATAATAAAATTTTTATTATCACTCAATTTATATCAGAATTGTAACTTTAAGTTCACTCAACTTGCGATTTAGTAGCTATGTTTCGATTCCCACGAGTTAACAGAGTTGACTCAAATTTTTCTTTTCTCTTTTAAGGTATCCGCCTACCTTTAAAACGCGATTTTCGGCCAAAGAGTCGATTTTTTTTATTTACGGTCTATTATTAAAGCCGACTTTCTTAGCTTTCTAGAACAGTTTCAATTTATATAGTTTCTATCTTATATAGAACTTGAGTTATAAGCTATTTAATAATAGTCTGTGTCAAATTTTAGAACTGGAAGTAGCATTCTGCTACTGGAAATGAAACATTAATGTTTGTTTTTCATTGATATTTTACGTATTATCGCCATCAAAATATCTTTCAACGTGAAAGATGAATTTTCTAAGACCCAAAATGCAAATGAATATTTTTATGGTATAATATGATGAAGAGTACTAAACGAAGCTTTTGTTTGTTTGAAAACTGTTATATTGGGTGCATATGATGCAATTATACAGTTTTATGAAGGACATCAAGGCTGCTAAAAGTCTTAAATAAGCTGAACATTGAAATTCCAAGCTACTTCTCTATAAAGGGATACAAAAAGGTGGATTACAATCGAATCAGGAAATTGAAGCGTTATACAACACTTGTTAAATGTAAGCGTAGGAAAGATTTAAAGTCCATCAGGAAGAAAAAGATAACTTATTTAAGTAATACAGATAGTGAACTTTACAAATCAGGTGCCTTTTAATGTTAAATGTTTATTTAATTAGGAAAGTTTCTGGGTTGAAATGTATTTTCAGCTTTTTCTTAAAATCAAGATTTTCAAATTTTGCCTCAACGCAAAACATCGTATTGAAAAACGTTATGTATTTAATGTTATGAAACGTTCTTGGAATACTGTATGAAAGTGATTTCAGGACTTGAACCTCTCCTATTTTTATAATGCGATTACTTTGCATTTTATTGATGTTAAAAGTCATAACTTATCACAATTTCTTACGGTTTTTCTGAATGTTAAATTACGACTTTCTATAAATATTTAGTTTTCAGGGTTATAATTGTGAGAGAAGCACAAATCCTAAATTAGATTCAATTCATCGTAATAAAGTTTACAGAATTGAAATATCTCAATTTAAATTTCAGTTTTGGTGTTTTGTACAAGTGCTATTTTACTGATATTTTTATGTGTTTTTTGAGCTGAAATATTAAAACAATTATTAATTTAAGCAAATTTTACATTGTATTTTAGTTTTTAGCCAAATCTTATAGTATAATGCATATAAAAAGTTATTTTTTCAATTATTTAAACAAATTCCTATTCGAAGGTAGGGTGATACCTTAAGCTAGTAGTTTTTAATGAGTTTGATGAATGAAAGAACAAACCACATTTTAGTCCAATTTCTTGTATCGCTTTGGCCGAATCTGGACACTGAGAAGTTAATACTCTGAATCCGAATATTGTACATATAAAGTGAGTTTTACTCACTTGTTTACTCCTCAAATTGTATAGATTTTATTCATTATTTAATTAACTAAAATTTTTAAACTATACTATAACTTTAGAACAAATGTTTTGTGAAAAACAAATAATAAATTCCCCTAAAATGTGCTGTACAAGGTGCATGAAATTTGAGTACCCATCTTAGTCAGAGTATTAATACATGTAAGCGGACTGACTCAACAACCTCATCATTGAAATAAGGGAATTACAAGCGTTGTGGGAACGTATCTATTCCCCGCATTACAGGGAATTTATTAAACATTTATTCGCTAAGTGGGTACGAAAATAATCATATAAACAAAAAATATATATTATTCCAACATAATTAGTAATAAAGCTTAATGATTGTAGCTAGTTTTTTCAAATAATCATTTAAGTAAGGTGAATGGTGTTTTTACGAAGAAGAAAATGAGTAATTTTCTTCTTTTTACCTTCCTTTTTGGGATATTTTTTTCCTATGAAAGTGTAATAATGTAATTTCTTTATAAACATTATATTAATTTTTTTCAGCTAATAACTAGATTAAGGGAAATATAAATGAGTAATATAAATGAGTTCTTTAATATAAATGAGTTTTAACATGGACATGGACAATTGACGTTAAGTTAATTAAAGTAGTAGTAGTTAGTTTTTTGTCTGTGAAAAAAAAAATAATAAAATATTTTCTGTCGAGAAGTGTGCACTTGTAGGCAAATTTTTATTCTTCATGGTATTATTTCGATTCCAGATTCTTAATTTAAACATTCTTTTTCGGGTTATTTGCAAAAAATGAAATATTAGCAAAATAAATAATCTTTTTTAATAAAATATAAATTTAAATATCAATATGTTATTGATTCTAAATAATATGCAAGCGATTTTTCTGTAATTTATTTCTTGTTGCCTTTTGGTAAAAATAAATATTTGGTCATTTTGAATTTTTACCCAATTAACACTCTAAATTCAAAAGTGTTTCAGTTCTCATTTGCAGTTGAAAACGTGTGAATCTGAGTCTTATTCTTGTTTCATTCAAAATCTGTCAATATTCCATTACCAATATTGTACAACCAGTATTTTGTGTCTTAAGCTGTTTCTGTATTCCATTTCTCTTTGTTTTTTGGTAAATAAATATTTTTTCTAAATTTTACATTTTTTTGATATTACTATTTTAAATTTAAAATTTTTCATATTATCCGTCGCAATTCAATATATGCAGGATTCTAAGCCTTATTCATATTTCAAGCAAGTTATTTGATTGATTTATTAGCATATATATTAGCATTATAACATACGTTAACGATATTATCAATGTTCTATTAAATATGTTTCAACTGTGTGTCTTTTAGAATTTATTAATTAAAACATAGTGAGCTTATAATGTTTTGTTGATTAGATGTATATTTTCTTGACTCGATTCCCTTTCGGTTTTTTTTCCTTCTAAATAGTATATAGTAGGTTCTCTGAAAACATTTGAATTGATGTTCCATTGGCTAATTAATTAAATCAAACAATCGTAAAGTAAGTTCTTTTCTATATTGAGTGCAAGGCAATGAAAAAAATTTAGCATAGAGTAAGAATTTCTATTTACTAACACTTATAAGAATTTATTGCATTTATCTCGCTACGAATGAAATAGCAATGTATTTCCTCATTTAAATATTTTACACTACACGGCTTAACAATATTGTTAAGCAGTGGTATGTATAAATATTTATACGAGGAAATACGTTGTAATTTTATAAAATTGTTTAATCACTATCAAATTGAAACACCAAAATATAGTTCAACGGCTTTTGCATTCTCCCGCCAAATTGGGGATGTTTTTTCTACCCCTTGGTAGTGGAGTCCGTTGATCTTCAATGACAGTGTCCATTCGAACCCTCAACCTATCATTCCAGATGAAATTCGTCTGTTGCCTATTGAGGACTCTTAACAACTAGACCAAAAGCGATTCCCCATATGTAAGTTACTAAGATATTTATTCTTCTATTTTTCTCGTTGTTGAAGTGTGAGGGAAAGAGTGCTTATTATCGTCATACTTTGGAACAACACTAAGGGCTGTGGAACTTTAAACCTGTGTCAAGTGATGAGGACGACACCTGTGCTAGCAACTCACTTCTCCACCACGTCAATGGGAGGGCTTGAAGCCTTGACAAATTTCATGTGCGTCAACCCCGCTAAATAGTGCGTCCTTGTCGAAGAGAGATACCACAATAGTAATAAGGTTAAAAAAATATATTTCTTTTGATTCACTATCTTTATCAGGTGCTCCTCGAAAATATTTTCACGATCTCATCACAATTTCAGTTTATTAAATCAACCATTTTACGAACTCTAAAAATCATTTTTTTAATCAATGCATAATAAATCTACCAAATTTATTGCCATATACACATGTACTATAATTTTACAAAATTATATTATCAATGTTGCATTTAAAAATCAAAAGAGCATATTGATCCTGATGTAATATATTTTCTCAGTAGAGTTTGTATCAAATAATAACGCCATCTAATAATTAATGCCCTTTTAATGGTATTAATATTCAACAAATTGTTCAAGGTACATTAATTCTAGTATGTGCATTTTTAGTTCTTTATTTCATTGTAATATAGATTTTAAGTGGTAAAACAAAATGTGGGCTATTGCACTTATTTTATTATTAAATAAGTGCAATATTAAATGATGAAAATTACTTAATAGTCCTTAAAAGTGCTACTTGATTTTAAAAACAATTTAACAGAAAATACGCTGATTATCAATATTGAATGTTATGAAAATTATTTTTTTCTGAGCAAATAGCTGTAGCTATAGGCTATATATACAACCTCTGACAATAAAGTTCGGTGAATGAAGTCAGAACATCTTATCTGGCAACACTGGCGAAACAAAACGCTGCACCTCCGTAGCGGCAGGTGTTGACACTGCGATCGCGTAGCGGCAGGTGTGCAGGCCCCACCTATGTTCAGTTGAGCGTCGTTTGTGTTCTATGTAACACTTGTTTTACCAAGTGCTTGTTTAGTGCATTGGTTCTTAACTGAGAGCAGCAAAATGAAAGATCAATTGAAAGTTTTGTTTTAAGCTTGGCAAGAAACCGAATGAAACTCATGCGATGCTGGTACGTGTTTATGAAGATCAAGCACTGTCCATGAAGTGTATGTACGCCCGTTTCGAGAAGGCGGGGAAAGTGTTTCTGACATCCCCATAGCGGAAGACCGACGACCTCCATCAGTGACTAAAACTCAAAATGATACTCATCACTTTTTTTTGATAGTCGAGGCAATATCCACAAGGAATTTCTACCTAAGGGAACGACGATGAATGCTGCAAGGTAACTACATTGAAATTTTGACTTGTTTCATGAAACGTCTACGTAGGGTACGACCCTCGTACGCACAACAAGGTTCATGGTTCTTTTTTTTTGCTCACAACAATGCTCACACAGCCAATATCTTCAAAAAGTTCCTGGCAAAAAAAAAAAGTAGTAGTGCAGATTGAAAATCCTCTATACTCGCCAGATCTCTATCCTCCAGACTTCTTCCTATTCCCACGACTCAAACTGGCTTTGAAGCGAAAGAAATTTGACGATATTCCTGACATCCAACGAAACTCCATCCCAAAAGAAGACTTCTTGCAAAATTTCCGGGACATGTATAGCAGATCTTAGCGGTGCATATTTATGGGAGGTGACTATTTCGAAGGACATTAAAGTAACTTTCGTTAATAATTCATCTACGTTAATGTTTTAGGACTATTCACCGAACTTTATTGTCAAAGGATGTATTATTCAGTTTTATTACAGATATTTCTAAACAAATAACAGCAAATTGAAGCTTTTATTTTGCATTTGTTAAAACTCTTTAAAAAAACATTTTAAAATGTCCTATTATATATTGATGATAATGCAGTATTGTAAAGTAATACATGTAAATGCAATAATTATAAATAGAGCGCATTTTGTGAAATATTGAAATTTTAATTAGACATGATGATTAGTGTGTTTATGTTTCATAAATCTGAATAAATGTTCTCTAACGTATTAACTTTTCCAATTTATTCTAGCGAATTACTCAAATTAAATTGCAGAAACAGGCATAATGAATTTCTTTTTTTGTAAAATTATGATTTGCAGATATTTCTTGGAATATAATTTATTATATCATAGCTGAGTATTCCAAAGAGAATAAGACGTTATAGTAACGTTTCGGATAATTACATTAATGATAAATTGTATTGATTCTGGCCGTTATCCATATTATTTCGCATATGAAACTTCTTGCCTAATTTTAGCAAATGACTATAGATTTAAATGCTTAATAAATGAGTTGAAACGTTTTGGGAATATTTAGATTCTACTCCGGTCAGACTAAAATAATACTAAAAATTATAGTTGATTGATATAGAATTCCATATAAATACAAAATTTGTTGAAAAAAATCCCAAATTATTTTTACAGAAATATAATTTTTATTTCTGTTATTACAAGTTGATTGTGTTATTTTAGTTAGTTCAATTTGCTATTTTAATAGGTTAAAATACAATTTAGCCCCACCTTTTGTCGTGATTTTAAAATCGCTCGATTAAGGATTTTTTTAGGGTAGCTGTATATATTTCAAAGTGCCTACCATAACGATTCGCCGTGTGTATGAGGGTTACCCGTAGTGCACTATGTGCGGAGCGGGGGGTTGGTCTCTCGAATTATGTATGAGGGTTGTCATATTTAGCAAATTTTCACCAATAAATCTTCCACATTCTGAATGTTGGGGCTAAACTGCATTCCAACCCTAATTACTATATAAATTTTCTTCATTCAACAACCACTCCCAATTTCCGAAGTACATTTATGTAAATTTTCTCACATGGTTAATCGTCTTTCAAATCTTAGAAAATTCTACAAATTTAAAAATCAGGTTTTTGTGAAATAAGTGTAAATTTGTTCGGAAAATCTCTAGCAAATTCTGTTTTATTTCTTTCTAAAAGAAAGAAATTAATATACACATATAAAATATACATTAGCATCGATTCATATATTGCACACTCTCTGAACACCGCAATTCAAATCAAGTAATCATAATATCACATTAACATATATAGTCTGCATGCACTACTTGAAATTAGTGGTTGCAGTAGTCTAGAGGTTATAGCCTATGGTCGTGGACCAGCAGATGGCGTAGTTTTCATCGAATTTCGGATTCGAGCCCCAATCCCCTCCATATAGCGAGGTCGGTGCATGTTTAATTCGGTAGAGGTCCCAGATTTTCCCATTGGCAAGTAACACATCAATCAATAACTCCCGAGACTAACCCAGAGATGGCACTCGTAGTAAACTAGTAACCAGGTCTTTCTAGAGTACGAACCTTTGCTTGAAACGTGTCAAAATTTTAAGTCGATCGGACCAGAAACAGCTGAGTTATCGAGGTTGGAGTAAAGTCGTTTTGTAGTTTGTTTAAAAAACGGAAAAAACCGAGTTTCGTGTTCTGATAAAACATTGTTTTTTAATGAGTAAAAACACCGTGCAAGCGAAACAATGGATTGAAAAATGTTACCCGGACTCTTGTCCATCACAAGCAACGATTTGTCGGTGGTTTGCCGAGTTTAAACGTGGTCGTACCGACACAAATGACGCGGAACGCTCGGGTAGACCTGTGGAAGC
>BMAW01100481.1:91145-105453 GCA_019974015.1 Nephila pilipes | reverse complement strand
ATTTATTTTAAATTATATTCTCTGGATATATTAATACTTATGCACATTTATGCCTAAATATATATATAAAGATATATATATACATATATCGTAAATTAGATTCAAGGCAACAAGAGAATTAATTCAACAAGAGAATCTAATGATTTGATTCAACAAGAGAATCAAACCCTGTCTTGACTTTACTGTTTAATAAGACATATATATTTAGAAAAAACTTGGGAAATGCTCGTTCATGCTTCTTGGCATAAATTTTCGCGCATAAATGTGGGCACGCGTGCGAAGATGGATTTCATTTGTCAACCATGGTAATTGACGTATAAATGTATGCAACCTGTAGATCGAAATTTAGTAGGGTGCAGGGCTTCTGAGACCAGAGCGGGTAAAGTAATGAGGAAAATATTTAGTTTGCTACCTTGTCGTGAAATAAAGTTTGTAAAGGGACAAATTATCCTAAAAATGACCAATGTATCGAAACAAGGTTTATCACCTTGTTCTACTTATAAGACCTTTCTAAATATATACACGATATTTCATAGCCCATGCTACCTGATTTAGTGAATTGTTCAAATTTTCTCTAACAGTGCACCAAATCATTTAATTGATTAAAATATCAATGATCACTTCTCCTCAGTTTATTTTATTATTCATGATAATCATGTACTTAAATTGATAATGCGCTTTTTGAAATCAGTATAAGTTTGGAAATTATTTCTGGTTTATCTGTATGTCATATTTGATAATTCTGGGCCTGAAATAATTATTTAGATAAACAATTTGTATATTGTGCAAATTAATTGGAATAAGCTATTTTTTGGTAGATGTGTCTGAAATCACTCCAAACCAATTTTATTTGCTTATACTAGGTGTGAGTCATCCGAAAGAAGATTTATCTGCTTAGAGTGGGTGTGATTGATTGACCTAACCAGTTTTAGTGTAGAAACACTTGCCTAATAACCAGTTGTGAGCCTTTGAGTGAAACAGTTTGTTGTTAGTTTTTGTTCTCTCTTTCTTTCCCGTGTTCAAAAATGGATGTAATTGCAAGGAAGCATGCTAAAATTATAACTCTTAATGATCACATTTCTATGACAGTTAGAGAAATAGGTTCTGTGGTTGTTGCGGGCAAATCAAGTGTTTCAAGAATCCTTACTTCAGTCAAAAAATGAAAATCAGCTTCGCTAAAAAAGAAAGAAAGATGTGGAAGAGCGCAAGAGGAAAACTACTGCAAAAAATGATTCTATTCTAGTTAGAAATAGCAAAATTAATACCAAAAAACGAGCTCAGTCCTTCAAAGGGATTTATTGGTATATGAAATTGATGTGAGTAGCTCAACTGTACGTTGTTGGCATCTGGACGTTGGTCGTAAGGCAAAGAGACCGACGAACTTTTTTTTTTTTACTTTTAGCTTTAACTTAAAGAAAAACCGTTTAGCATGTGCAAAGAAGAACAAATCAAGGACTGCTGACGACTGAAAAAAAGTGGGTTTCAGTGACGAAATTCATTTATTTATGCTGCAAACATTTCAGATGTTATGAGATAAAGTGATAATGAACCTTTGAGATAAGACCATATCCAACAGACTGTAAAACAACAGCTGAAGCAGTTGTTTTGGGGAGGGGGGGTTTACGGCCAATGCCACTGGGGGATAAGTTCCTTTTCAAGGATTGAGGAATGTAACTAAATATGTCGAAATATCACTGCATAAGATTGTTTCATTCATGAAAACTTTTAAAGGAACATTTCAACATGTTGGCGCTTTGTCATAATGCAAAACTAGTAAAAATTTTTATCCTGGAAAATCTAATTAAATTGCTTAATTGGCCTGGAAATACACCAGACCTAAGTGATATTGAGAACTTATGGTATATTGTGAAGATGCGATTAATTAAGATGTATTATACAACAAAAGAACGCATGATAAACGATGCAATTTAAGTGATTGTTGATGATGAACCCAAGAGCGTGTCTACTAATCCAGTGGATGCAATGCTAAAACGTTTGCAAGAGGTTATTTCTGCTAAGATAGAACATACCGGTATACTAGAAAAAGTATAGTAAACGTATAGAATGAATAAAAGCATACTTTTCTTTTAAAAAAAGTGATTTTATTTACTTTGTCCCAACTAATTGACATAGGCATATAATTTCTTAAGCTATACACAATAAAATCTAGCTGTTGTTTATTATTTTTTATTCTACTATTTGTCGTGCTTGATAGAATACAAAATAGTGCAACTATAAATAAAACAGAGTACAACTAAACTCATGTACAAATTTCATTGTTTATCAACGTCACATTTAGAAACAATACGACGGCTATTGTCTATAAATCTCGTAGTTCTTAACCTCGGTTGAGAGATAAGCGTGACAGAATTAGGAGAAACAGTTCTAAAAGAAATGAAAGGCCGCTGATTCACTGTCGGCAGTTTTCATCGAGTCGTAGGTTCAAGTCTTGATGCCACTAAAGACCCGCTGTGTAGATGGGAAGGATGCACGTTAAACCTGTCGGGGCTCAAAATCCTTCCGTAGCGTGGTCTGAGAGTTAGGAGAGAGAGAGAGAGAGAGTCACTTGATAGATTTCTCAAAATTACGAGATCCGTTGTCAATCGCTTTCTATTGCAACGTTAAATAAGCCAATCTATCTAAAAGAAATGTAGGAAACAATTGTGTAAAAACACATTAAAATTTGTGTTAGTGATACAAATTTAAAATATTAAAATATTTTGAAAAACAGCTAATTAAAAATTTTAGTCGTAGGATGAATTTTATAAATGCATATTTTTGTGTGTTTAGATGTGGTGAATATAAATGTTTTCTTATAAACATCTAATTTAAAATTCGCTCTCTGAAAGTCATGTCATCTTCATCAAATTCTGTAATTAATATGCTTATTGAACTTTAATTATAAGATTATTTCACTTACCAAGAACAATGTAGTATTCTATAATATTATCATTTCATGCAATTTTGCTAATTGGTGTTCAAAGTAGGAGCTCTGAAGATATATTTGTATCACATCTTCCAAAAAGAAAAAAATAATAATTATTCTCATTGTGTGGATACAAACTTACTTAGCATCTGCTTTTCTTCCAAAAATAATTACTTTTCTCAAATTAAGAGTTCCTTGAAAAAGCAAAATTATACCGTATAAATAAGAAAAAATTCTTCAGCCTTTAAAATAAATTAGTCTTTTGTTCTTAAAGTAAGAAAAACAATTAGAAAACAGTTCTTACATAAGAACACATTATAAGGATGGATAAAAAAAATGCTTCAATTTGTTTAGTTAATATCCTAAATGAAGCCGTGCAACATTTAAGGTTGAAGTTCATTATTTTTTGCAGTATATCTTCCTTGTTTTTTTCTCGTATTATCCTACATTCTAGTTTACAGTAAAAGATAAAAAAATAAGTTGACAATATATACATGCTATTAAATGGGTAGCTCGTTTTCTTACCATAATCAAAATGCAGTTTTCAATTTTGTTTTTGCTATTTTTGAATTACGTATTATGCCAAGAAATTCATTTAATAAAATTTTCAATAATCAAAACTTAAATTTATAATTTAATTTTGTAATTATTAGAGGTAGGTTATGTGAAATTCCTCAACTATTAAATACATATACATAGTTTAATTTTTTTATTCACATTAAATTTAAATTGATTGAATGCTTTATAGCTTTATATATAGAACTTATTTTTATTATAATTTAGAATGATTATTACAATACATAGTGAACAATTTGAATAAAATTGTTGACTCACTTTGTTTTCGTAATGATTTTATTTTGGTAATTATTTATTTTTTTGTATGATTTATTTTTATTCGAAGACATTAATTGTAAGCAAAATAAATCTCAAAGAAAATGTATCGTTAATTATGAAAAAGCGAAAATATTTGTGTTTATCATAAGAAGAAAATTAATGATCACTTCTCTAAAAACAAAATGTTTGCTTCTCCGCATTAAAATATTAGTTTTATAAGTTTAATTTTCATCTATTCTTACAAATGGAACATTAATTACTGTGTTGGCGTAATTATTATACTTCTGTTAATCTAATTATTAAAAATACTCGCAAAAAAATTCAACATTAAATTTAGATTTACTTCACATAGCAAGCTCTATAACGTTTTTATCTTTCAGCAAACACTTTGGAACTTTGATGATGATGCTTGAATTAAAACTCTCACCTAATAGATGAAACATGACTTACGTAGATTAGATTAGCATTATTGAAAAAAAGTGAATATTTTTGATAAATTGTATTTTATTAGCAGAAGCAAAGAAGTGCTTAGTGCGTAGCTAGTCGGTGGAAGCTGAAGCAATTAATGAAGGGGTAGAGGCCAAGTGTGAGAAGTTATCGGATAGCAGCCAAGAACGATATGACAAGGCCAATGAATTGGACCTAAGCTTCTAAATTATCCAAGAACTCGAACGCAATTGATTCGATTAAATATATACCGAGTTATTAAATTAGACGTTAGAGTTTCAAGCATATAAGAGTCGTATCTAGAGTTATATTTGGTTAGGAAACTGACTTTTGCTTATTAATAGATCTGAATAAAATAGCTTCGTTATCATCATTGTAAGAAATTTCATTAATTTTACAATGTTGATTTGTGATTATTACATATTCAGAATTGAAGAGATAATTAATAACGGGAAACAATATAATTTCATTTCCATTTTTTTAAAAAAAAGGATGAAAAATATATTGATGCTTTGATGTTTTTTTTATATTTCATAGCGATAGATATTTTCTATATAAAATTATTAAATAAATTTTTCAATTTAGCAGTATGTGTTAGCAAGTGGAAATTTGATCGTAGAGTTTCAGATACAGGTTTCTGGTTGGAGGCTCAATAATTCAATTGTTCTGATTTATTATGTTACTATTTGCGTTATTATGATAACGTAAATAATATAACTTGATGAATTTTACTAGAATTAGATATTTCAGAATATGTTTCAATATTGTAATTTTTTTTTTTGCGGGAAAGATGACGGGGTTTATTTTTTGCAATGTTAAAGGATCTTTTGTGGCCCCATTTTCTTTACACATTAATGAGACCTGCTTTTTTTTTTTTTTTTTTTAAAATTTATTTTAAAGTTTTTAAAGTATTTATTAATATTGATATGCACTTTTTCTTTAAATCTTAAGAGCAGGATGCTAAGAAAGAAGAAAAGCAGCCGGAAAAAATGTTAGTTTTCCATATTTTATTTCTTCATTATGTGTTGATCATTTTAATTTCTTTTTATCAACTCAAAGAAAAAATTGAATCATTTAAATGATAAAAATTGTGCTCCACAAAACATTAAAATATGTAGCTAGCCATAAATAAAAAATAAAAATTGATAAAATTAAAATTATTTATCACCTCTATGTAGCACATAAAAATAAGTATATCTTTATTTGTCGACATTTATTTACTGAACAGTAGAATTTCAGTATAGAAATAGGCAATTACAATCATTTTCCGATTTCTGTGTGTGGTCTAAACAAAAAAAAAATTAGATTTTGTAGAGCAACCAAAACTTTATTCCTTACTAAAATCGTCACCAACCCATAAGGGCACTATTCACAAAGCAAATCCCTAGAGAATACAACCCGTCTAGAATAACCGCTAAAAAAAATGGAGTTCTATTTTAAGAAAGGAAAGAAAAATACTTCTCAGTAGTTCTATCAATTTATATTCAAGTGAGATAACATAGCCATACCTCATTTTTCGTCTTAGGATGCTCACATTTCTTTTGATCATGTGCATTGATTTCTAAATGTATTGAAATAAGCATTAAATTGTACGACTTCAAGATATGGTACATTTACTACTATAAATAATCCACTTTTAAAATGCAGATCAATCATTTGAAAGGAAAAAAATTATAATCCCTCTGAAAAATAGCATATTTTGATAAAATTACAGTCATCGAAATTGAGTTTCAAAGCATTACGATTGTTAGTACACAGAAAATTATCCAATTAAATGTGTATCTTCTTTAATCATTAATTTACATTAATTTGCCATCCAAGAAGCTATTGTTTTAGTCAACGAATAAATGGTCACCGGAGCACTTTTAAAAATAAAGTGTTTTTTTGAATATCTATTCTGGTCAATAACTAATTAATAAATTAATTAATATGAGAGAGAATGAATAAATGAGTGGACGAATTAGTGAATTAATGAGTGAGAAAGTAAATGAATGAAAAAGTGAATGAGTTGATGAGTGAGTTAATCAATGAAGGTGCGAACGAATGATTGAGTTAGTGAATGAGTGAAGTGAGTTTATCAAAGAAGGAATGGGCGAATGAATGAGTGATTTAGCGAATAAGTTGATGAGTGAGTTAATTAGTGAAAAAATGAACGAATAAATGAATGATTGAATTAGTGAATGAGTTGATGAGTGAGTTAATCAATGAAGGAAGAAACGAATGAAAGAATGAGTGAGTTAATGAATGAGCGAGCAAATCAACGAATAACCGAGTGAATGAATGAATCATTACCCCTTTGGTGGTGATATTTGCTTGTAGCTACTCTAAAAGTTTGCATGAAAAGTATTTGCAGATAAAATGCATCATGGTGAGTTCCTCAATTGTTCTGAATCCTGTTGAGAAGTTTAATAATATCACACAGGAAATGATTAGATATACTCATGCCAAATATAATAATAACTTACTTAAAATCATTTAAAATGATTCGAAAGGAAGAGAAAGGACGAACAAAAGAGAGAACGGTGAACTCTAGAATCGTTTCCACTCTCATTATCTTTCCATTGCTTTGCTTTCAGTGCTAGCTTAAATAGAGGTAACAGATGGACTGCAATTCACTTCAGTTTCAGTTCGCTTGCACATGTTTGCCTTACCAGAATAGCCGCCTCATCCTCACATAGGTTGGACAGCAATAACTAATGGGGATCAACAGTCACCACATGTTTCTTCATAAATCATTGTATCGAACTATTTCTTTTTTATCATGGTTTTTATTATTAATATAAAGTTATATTATTTTAATTTAAAATTAAATATTTAAAAGAGTTTTATTAAATAGAGGAACATCTCAGGGCTCAGTCTTTTTCCGGACAGTAAAATTACATTTTCATCTAAATTACAGGATATTTAGGAAGTATTAATTCGGTTACAAAGCAGAGAAATTTAAATAATGCCTGATAAAAAAGTACCTTCATAACTATTTAAATTAAACTGAAATATTAAATTATGTCTCTTCAAAATATCCCTTGAAGAACTCCATAGCGATCTAAAAAAATAAATTAATAATATTTACTATTTTATTTCATATCTTAAAATTATTTCTTCAACAACATCATATAAATTGCCACATTTAGAATTTTTTTTTCGAGACTATAAGATATAATCAGTTAGTTACAAAAATATTTCAACAATTGTATTTATTACATTAATATAACTTCCTTTCAAAGTGCAGGTGCAATTATAAAATTATTACATTGGGAGTGTGGCTTTCATTAAGACTATTTATTTGATGAAAATTTTTGATTCAAATGCTGTTAAAAACAATTATTCGTTTGTAGTTATATTCTTTTCTCTTTTTTGTAGTTATATTGTAGTTATATTATAACTCTAACATAGGATAAAATAATATATGTTGTTAATGTACTGATGTAAGGTATAGTGAGAGCGAGAGAGAGAGAATTTTCTTCCCTTTTAAGTTTCCTTTCTCTCTCAGTGTATATTATATTTTAATAAAATTTAATAGCAACTCTTATTTTTTTCAGTGATGACTAAATATATAAAATTATTTAATAATGTTATTTTTAATTATATTAAGGTAATGAATATGTTATGAAAAGATTTTCAGTAGTTATTATGTGCAAAATTAATGAACCGGAAATATGATTGAAAATATGCATACGCTCCATATTTTCTCGCCACGCTAAAGAAATTACTCTGAACCATGACAGATTTAATGTGCATCGGTTCCGTCACATATTGAGTGTTTGTTGAAGTGGAAACTCAAAGGAAACCATCCCGGCAGCGTATTCCTGACCATGACCATTGGGCTACCGTCAACATAAAATTTCAAGTTATAGAATTGTTTTGGTACTTGTCTATTAAAGTGGCGCTCGCCAAATTAAGAATACGCCAATGTCGCCAAGCTATTTAAAAGCGCCAAGTAAGCGGAGCGCTAAATTGAAATGTAGGAAAACAAATACACCAATAAATAATATGAAACTTTTTTAATTAATATTTTTATTTAATAATCTTTTACATGTTTAGTGATAAATCCCATCCCAATAAATACTATAAAAATTTAAATGTTTAATATTAATAATTACATAACTTTAAAGCATCAATCTACATAAAAGGCCATTTTAAGAAATTGCGTTGTCTATTTTATAGAAAGCATATTTTCCCCTACATATTTCCTTCTCATGAATTCTGCCAGATACGATTCTGGATGATGCCGTGCCGCGTTGTTTCTTTTTACGCCACTTTGCGCAAACTCACATTCTTTTAACATTTTGCGTGGGAACTCCCGTTGGCGGATCTACAAAATTGTACTTAGGGTTCGCAGTGAAAAGTGTAAAACCAGCATCCATTTCGCTGTTTGGTAAATTGAAAATTGTTAACGAAATTTTCAAAGGCAACAAAATAGCTATTCGAAAAAAAAAAAAAATACAAAATCGGTAACGTTATCAGGCAATCGATATTTTATTAAAATGTGCTGTTTCTTTAGGACTGCAACCATAGGAATTTACAACCAAACATAGCGATAAATCTTACTGCTTTGCGATTTTCCGTTTACATCCGAATTCGTACTTTGGCGGGCGCCGCTATAATGGACAAGTACCGTTGTTTTTTATTGACATATTTAAGACATTAGAAATACTAAGTATCGCTAAATGTGCTGCAATATTAGTATTCATTAATACATCATTATATTGTAATTAATAAATCAATTAAAACATTCGTCATTAACTCTGAATTCATGAAATTTTTAATTATATGATTGATTGTAAGGTATTTCATTTTTTTATAATATCATTCAGTTAGTTTCTTTAAATAAATTAATTAATAAAAAATCTTTTTTTTATTCTGTATAGATGATATTATTTAAAATAGGGATATCATATATCAATTACTTCTAATACTTATTTTAGAGTTTCCGAATTCTTCGTTGTTGCCTATTAATAACGTAATGCCTGTTGCAGAAATTCTCTGCTCTTTACCAGTTTGTGTTCCCAAATTTTAAAACATTTTTAGGGACATTCATTGATTCCATATATAAGTGGATCTAAAAAAATGATTTTATTTTCAAAAAAGTAATTATTGTTGCACCGTTTGCCCTCCAAATACGGTAACAATCTTATGAATTATAGTAAATCATGATTTCGAGTTTGATTTTCATTACAAAGGATTAAAGCAACATTTTAATTTTAATTAATAACATCATTTGTTAGAAGTTCTTTTAGTTTTAGTACTTGTACATTAATAGCAATGAATTTAATTGATATAAAAATAATGAAAATAATCGAATTACAGTTCCTTATCAACCAAACCCGTCAAATAATCAATCATACTTTTTAAGAAAAATATTTGTTTAACGAGTATATATGGAAACAAATAGTCATTCTGGCAGTTGTTTTCCAGATAATGCAAACAATTTTAAAATGAATTTTAATTTCCATTGCATTGCATACGAAAATATTACAACATAAAATTTTGTTTTAATTTTAATGAGATAATGGTCAGTATAATCCTTTATTATTTATACATAATGAAGATCTTCATTATCTTATTATTTATACATTTACTATTTATACATAATTAATATAAATACCAATAACATACCATTAAATAATACAAATGATGCAGCATTATGTTCAAAATTTTGTTATTCATCTTTCAACATTCGCTGTGAGTATAAAAATTGAGTTAGTTTTTAATAATTTTGCTTTTCCTAGAGAAAACAAATTTAGTTTTTATTCCTTTCATTTAATTTATTCGTCTAGGATGGGAAATTGTGTGTATGAAATACATAAAATGAAATAATGAATAATTAAACTACATATGCAAAATAAAGTAGTAAAAACTTTTCTCATTAATTTTTTTTTTGCTGTTACAAAGATAGTCAAGCAAATTAACCGTATTATATTAATCTTATTATAATAATGATCTCATAATACTTATTTGTAGCATATATAGAAAAAATAGTTTTCTTGTTGCAACTATTTTTTTTAATAATAACCCTTCTAAATATAACTTCATTTTACAAATTTATCTGTTAGTTGTATTATCCATTACATGAAAGTTTTGAATTAATAAAAAATTAAATTCAGGAATATCGTGAATCATAATAAATAATATCGTTAACAGTTTTTGGACAGCTAAGTTTTGCTGATTATATAATTTAAAGCAGATGAATATCATTAAAGTTAAAGGAAAATGTTATAATTTTCTAGTAATATTTATTCTTGTTATTCTTAAAAGAAAATGTATTCAGTAAATTAGATTTGTTCTTATGTTAAAGTAGCATTACGATTCCAAAAACAATACTCTAAAAAATTGTAATTGTGAATATTCTTTTTGTTAATCTTATTATTAAATTTGGGAATATGGTATTATTTTGCTTTTTAAATTTTGAAATATGCATTTGAAGACAAAACATTGACTTATAATACTTATGTCTTAATAATATTTGGTAATAAACTTATTATGCATTTAGTTTCTGAAAGTTAGCGCGTGGCACCTAATTAAATAGATTGTTTCTTGTAAAATTACGATCTACAAAATTGCTTAAATCTTATTAATTTTACTTAGATGGTACGTCTAGTAGAACGAGAACCTTTCAGTGATGCTCTAGTACAAATACAACAGTGAAAGATTGCATTAATTTGATCTTTCATCATAATGTTAGGTTTTGAACACATATCGCGAGATCTTTGAAAACGGCTATAAGATTTAAATTACTGTATATTTCCGCAGGTAAGATAACATTCAGGTAAGACGCGGTATAAATGTTCGAAACAGTCTTATAACTTTTTCATATACTTGTCCTATAAGATGACCAGCAAATTATTAAACTCTTATGAATTTAATTTAGTCAGGTATCATCAGATGGAACTAACTTTATTTTCTTGTACCTGGAAGCACTACCTACAGGAGAAAGCGCGAATCGCAAACTCATAACTTCCTCCAACAAGTTTAGATAGTCTAACTTGTCTACTCCACTATAACGTATAGATTTCAAATTCTTCCGTTGGATGGGTGGAAAAACTTGGAGTTGGAGGTACCATCTCAGGCGTGGTCCCGTCACTTGAGCTAGTTTCAAATTACGAAATCCGTCTCTAATAGTTCTAGTGTTGCTGTTAAGTGCAACTTTAATAAGGTACCTCTCAAACAAATTATGCTAAAATGTTTATTTTCTTACATGTGGTGGCGATGCCTGTAGAAGCGCATGCTAAATCCCGAACTCAAATGTATCTCTACCATGTACCTGTAACAAATCCTTCAAAAAGAGTGGATTTCTAATGATATGGATGGTAATAAAGACGCTTTATTATGGGACATTAATTGAGATGCGAAGGTCGACTGGCTAAGTACAGAATGGAACCCATATGATAAGCTTTTCAACATAAATTCGAGGCAGTACTTGAAGAATTATTTGCATTAGATGACAGTTGTGAGATTTTTGCAAGATTTTAAAGACATTGATAAATGATTGATTTTATTTTCTGTATTAAATTTAAATTATAAGAAATTCGACCAAATTTTTTTCTGTCTCATAAGACGACGAAGGCGACCAAAGGAGCATTTTGTAATGAATCATTTCGTTTTATTTGACGAAATATACGGTAATCAAATGTAAATGATATTAAATGTGAATGCAAAAATATCACCTCTTTTTTCCGAAACAAATTAGAAGAAAAATAATCTGTTGACTGCGATTTTATAACATCTTTCTATATAAGTTGTTTTCTAATAACAGAGTTAATTTTAAGAATAGACGAAAATATGTACACCACCACAGTTTTAAATGAATATGTTCTTCATATGATTACTATTATCTAAATAGGATCAAATACGTTTTACTAAACAATCTTTCTGATTATACAAGTAAAGATGTGGAATACAGGAAATTGTGTCTTTTTATTTTGAGAAGATTCGTTTGTTTTAAGTTACATAATTCTTGAAATTTAGATATTTTACATTTACCATCTTACATTATATTGTGTCTTTAAAACGTAGGGCGAAATTGTGGAATATGGCCTGGAAAATATCATTGAGTCAAATGCATGATACGTGAAATTATCTAACTAATTTGTCTTATCTTTTCTTGAGACATGTTGGAAGGAAAAAATCTGTTATTTATAATTTATATAAGATCCTGTATTCTTTCTAAAATAAATGCATTAATCCCGAATATAGTTATAAAAGAATTGATAAACAAACATACACGACCGAAATTTTGTGGGTTATCAATCTTTAGAATCTTAATATTACCAGAACCGATTCAAATATATTTTAATAAACTTGTTTACTTTCAAGACGACTTTTGAAATCTAGGAAAATGACCAGATTATTAAAATGATTCAAATTCAGGATAAAAAACTAATAAATCCAAAATACCTTTACAATTTTCGAGGCATGGTAGAAGAAAATTCACCTTTTATATGTAATTTGTAGAAGGGTGCAAAAACTATCTGTTTCGGACGACAGATGGCATTGCTGAGGATAATTAATATTACCATTGTTCTGCCATCTATTAAACGACTGCAAAACAAATTTGACTCTGATTCATATCCTACTTTTGCTTGCTAATACATCGAGTTGGGACCTCTTAGATGGGACCTGGATTTATCACTATAAATCCAGAAGGTGAAGAAGAAGGTGCGCCAAAGAAGGTGAAGGCAATCTCATCTGTGAAAAAATTAAGACGATGACTTTTTCAGAATCGAATGGTGTTATGGACTTCTTTAAAGAGGTGAAACGATCATCGGACAATACTAAACTGAACGATTCCATTCTCATTCCTGAATACATGTAGTTCTTTTTGAATCAGGGTGCATTTACAATACTTTCGAATCTCAATTTCAAACCGAATTTCTTACCCAACCGAAAATAAAATATATAATAGAAAGAAATCCGATAAACTCAGAACGAAAAATGAACGACATCTATAGTGTCTTTCCGGAGATATTCACTGACAGTTTGGTTAAAGAGGACATTTCTTTCCTTTTACAAACGCTGTAGTTCTTTTATGGGGTGTCTCTCGACAGGGGAGAATTCCCTTGAGGCTTACTTTGTGACTGCTGCCCTCCTGAGCACCAGGTGGTGAAATAGATTCCACTGAGGAATAAAATGACTATTTTTTCCCCCGAATAATCGTCGAATTACTGATTCTAAAACACACACTAAAGTTGGTGATTCATCTCTTTTGGCTCGCATATCGTCTAGAAATCCACGTTGAATTTAAAACTGTTGGTAAATGAATATAAAAGCTTATTACAATAAATTGATGAGCACATGAAAGAATTTACTCCTCTAGTCTTTTAATAATATAATTATATATTACTAACGCATGATTCCTTTTATTTTCTTCTATGAAGTCTTCAAATTAATAACTCTCCAGTAGACGTGCTATGTTTAGCATGTATTTCGTATGTATTTCTCACAAGTACTTATATGAAATATAGAGATTTAAGAGTGTAATTAGTGAAATTATTCTGAAGTTAATAAACAAGCTTCATTTAAACAAATGCTATTTATATACAAAATGTATATTCCATTTAAACAAATGCTCTCTAAATACAAAATGTATCTTTCATTGAAATAAACAGGAGCAATATATATCTAAATCAAAAAAATGGTTTAAAATGACAAATTTTTTTTGAAAAGATTGGAAAATAAAACAAGAAATAAAGTATTGAAAAATTGTAATTGAAAATTCCACTTTAACATGTGTAAACCTTTTTTTAATGGTTTATTCGGGTTATAAAAGACCTTCACCTTTAATAGTCAGAGTTACAGATGCTCTATAAATCCACAATATCTTTTACAACTGTTGATAAGAGAATTTAAAATTATATTTCGATAAATCAAGTACATGAACGATTTTATTTCTCTAATATTCATTCTACATATTTAGTTTATTGTTGTATTCATGATAATTCATTGATGTATTCGTTATATTTTACTGATGTATTCATGATAATTTATTGATGTAATCATGATAATTTATTGATGTATTAATGAAAATTCATTGATGTATTAATGAAAATTCATTGACGTATTAATGAAAATTCATTGATGTATTAATGATAATTTATTGATGTA
>BMAW01100481.1:40610-91135 GCA_019974015.1 Nephila pilipes | reverse complement strand
TTGATGTATTAATGATAATTTATTGATGTATTAATGAAAATTCATTGGTGTATTAATGATAATTTATTGATGTATTAATGAAAATTCATTGATATATTAATGATAATTTATCGATGTATTCGTATTTTACTGATGTATTCATGATAATTTACTGATGTGTTGGCGATAGTTTATTGATGAAAACAGTCTAATTAGTCTGAAAAAGTATGAAGACGAAGTTTGGGGATGTGAAGGCCATTATGAGCATGAACTTTTCAGAAAAAAGATAACTGAACAATATTACAATGAGTTCCATGAGTTACACTATTCCCATTTCATATTCCCCCACCCTATTTCCTACTTCTGACAATGGTACTTTTGGAACCACCCTCGTACATTTTTTTCTAAAATTACTTCGTAATCGCAAATGTTAACTATTTTTATAAGAAGATGCATATAAGTTGCCACAATTCGTAGAGTACCTTTCTTCGAGATCTGTATATTACTTGAACAGAAGCACAAATCTCTAAAATTAAGAAACATGTTTTCATATTTACTTTCACATTAAACAAGTAATAAATTATCTGAAATACTTATCTTTTTTTTATTTTAAGAATATTGGTAGCTATAAATTAAGAATTAATGAAATTGAGATGTTTAGGATGGCTTGTTATCTACAGTTTTGATCAATAATTATTTCTATTAATAAAAGATATTTTTATAGTAAAACAACTCAGTAAAGTTCTAATTTTTAATATACATTTTCTACACTTTGTGTCAGATTTGATCATAAAAGAGTAATTTAAAAAATAATGTGTGTGTTTTTTAGGTATATGTTATGAAAAAGTAAGTAATATGTATGCTAATTTATTAGAAATTTTATGTTTAGAATACATACAATATAGGACGTAAAAATTGAGATATTTGATACCGAGAATAAATGTTTCAAAAATTGTAGGGAGTGTATGTATAATTACATACTATTAAAATAATTTCTTAATTAATTTATCATTCTAATGTTTACCAAGCACAACATTAATTTTTACCAAACTGATGGAAAAACATTATTTAAATCTAATAATATTTCAGAACGTGTGGCGGGGTTATACTTAATAGCAACCTATTAAGAAGGCACTGTATTCTAAAACAATTGAAAACAAATTATTAATTTATTTTGATTGTATGGCGTTTCGCAATATATGTATACATTTTCATGGTTCCAGCTACGTTATGTAATGAATTATTTAAATGTATTTTAACAGTATATTGTATCATATTTTAATGATCATAATATTAAACTTCTCAGTTTTTTTATTTTTCATATCGGGTATCTATTTAAACATTAAGGCTTTTATGTAATCAATAAAAAGTTAAAAAAAATTCTGGCTTTATTATATAATATGTTTGATAATTCCTTGCATGTAACAAGGATTTAGATAAATAGTTATTTCTTAAAAATCCGCAAATTTAAATACAGCAAATTTATTAAAATGATTTTTGTAGAGTCTGGTAGGGAAAAATATATAATTATTAATGTTACTCGTAGAATCATCCCCAGGCACAGAATTGTGAGAAATACTACAAAAAATATGCGAAATTTTTTATATAAATATAAAAATCAGTAGATGTTGTAGAACTCTTAATATTATGTGAAATGTTTTGAAAAATTCAAATTTTCCATTAATGTTTGTTTAAAAACAATTTTTCTTCAGAAATGCATATTTTATGAATAATCAAATATAATAAACATGAACTTTTTATATCTATACAATTTAAAAAAAAAATATTCGCAGATATTGTGTGTTTCCTTAAGGTGGTTAGTGCTTGAATAAAAAATGTGGGTGAAAACTTTGAACTCATTTCCAAGCAGAAAATTATTCCAATTTTCATATAAATTTGTGACGCTGTAACACATACAACTGTTTGTGATGCAATATTCTTAAAATTTAGAAACATTCCAAAAATGTTCTACTTTTCTCGTAAATACGTAAATTTTAAATGCCATTTAGCAATATAGTATAGGAGATGAAGTATGAAACACATTTTACACCTGAAAAAAAGGGATTATTTCAGATAGAAATGAATAATATAAAATAATCTGCCTTCTAAAGGATAGCAGTCAGAATATGAAATGAATGATCTAGCGTTTTTCCTATTAGAAAAAGTGTTGCTATTAAGGTCCTTTTAACATTTTGAAAAAACAGGCTTAATGAATTTATTTATACCTTATTATTATTAAAGATCTTTAGTAGATACATTTTTTTAAAGTTAAAACTTCAATGAGAGAATAGTACAACATTGCATATAAAAGGAATAATTTTTCATGTGATAAAGAACGTGACAATCATTTCACCTAAAATACCAGAGGTCGATGTCATATTATGAAAAATCGAATAAAGATTGAAGAGACAGATCGTGATCAAAATAGCAATAATTGCACATTTATTTTGTGGTTTAATCACTGAATTTTGAAATCCTGTTGTGATTCCTTTTTTACATTGCTTGGAGAAATCATTTCTTTTATAAAATTAAATTGATATTTTTCATTGTAATACCTTATTAACAACTTAAATCTTATTTCGAAAATTAGCTTAAAATTTCAAATTCAAAAGCATCTTATAACAGAAAAGTATATTTTATTTGTAAGAACAGTTGTGATCTCCTTAATTCATTATACAGTGTGATAAATTCAGTTTTTAAAAACAAACGATTTAGTCTTAATGTGATACTTTTTTAAAATATTACCTATCCAATTCTTAAAAATAAACGATTTAATCTTAATGTGATACTTTTTTTAAAATATTATCAATTCAACTTTTAAAAGCAAACGATTTAAACTTAAAGTGATACTTTTTTCAATATTCTTTATTAAGATATATTTTTTTGGCAACACCAGATCATATTTTTGTTTTTTAGAAAATTTACTGGCAACGGACATAAAAATAGAATTGAGTTTGGTTCCAAGAGGTAAAGACGAACGTTGATAAATGGTGCAAGTGAAAATTGTGTATATAATTTATGTTTGGAAAGATGTGTGCAAATAAATGTGATTTCCTGAAAACAAGTCATCTTTATTAATAGTCTGCAATACAGTACAACAGGAACTAATCAATTCCAACTAGCAAAGAAACCAGTCAATAAATGGTCAGGAATAATTAACTAGATTTTATTTGACTCTTATATTGAGAAACAGTGTTTCAGCTACTATTTAATGAATTTATAACAATAATTTAATACTTATAATTTTTGGACGATGTAAGTAATAGATTTTCAAAGTTTTTGTTTTATTTGTATTAAAATTGATAATGATTAGTCACGTGAATGTATGATAATAAATTGTAGACACAATGCATAATTTTAAGAGAAGTCTAATATTATTTACTTCAAAATTTATCCCATCAAAAGGTTTTTGAACATGTTTAGAAAACCATTAAATTTTTAAATTTAACTTCACTATTTTCAATTACTGGCTGTTCAATATAATCGGAAATATTTATTAATATAATGTAAAATAACTCAGAACTGTCCAAGTAAAATGCTTTCTCAAATGTCTAAAACATAGTTAATATTATGTTTAAAAGAATGTACAAAAAGTAATATGTTCATCATTTAAGAAACTATGTCAAAATAAGATTCGTAAATAGTCGGAAATAGCCTATTACAACATATTTCTAGTTATTAAGGTCATGTGTTCAAAAGTTTGATCAGAAAGAAAAGACAAAAAAGAAGGGGCTTATATTAACCACCGCATATTTTCTGAAACTGAGTTATTTTGGAACATTTTTAAGTTACTTATATAAGTATCAGTGAAGTTCCGCGCACACACTAACTCGTTACTACATTTCTATCAGCCACGTGCAATGTGAATATTAGCTAATATATCTCGATTTCATCTCTTTAGTTTATATATCTTAAGTATATGAAGAAAATAATTTTTAATGAAATCATCGTTCTTTTAAAAATAATGAATTGCTTCATTTTCGAAAATGTTTAGAATATTGCTTATTAAGACATTGCAAAAATGAAAAAAAATTGATGTCGTCGAAATTAACACACGGGTAACGGAGAAGTGCGAAATCGTATACTGAGAATTTTAAATGAGTATCAAAAATAATTATCCCATAAAATAAGAAAACTGGAGGAATATTACTTTAATAATCTGATTTAGGTTTTAGTGTTATGGTTGTAATTTTTTTCTATTTCGGCTTAAAACGGAATTTGAATTTTAGATGGATATTTGAAAAAAAAAAAAATACTTGGTTCCTGAAGTATGTGGTATTTTGATTTTTAGACATTTGCCAACTAGTAACATAAAGTTTACAAATTCATTCGTGATTTTCAGATGCATCGAGCATCTATAACATCGGGATTGCTTAAGATTGATAAATAAATCATCAAGAAAAAGGAAAGAATGAAACAAACGATTTCCATTTTCTATTTTTTATCTTCCCAAGAAAATATGTTCATTATCTTTAGAGTCTAGCAATTTATAATATGTGGATCCCAATAAGTATTTTAAAATATATCATAAAGAGTAAAAAAAATAGATATAAGCCATTGAAACCAAAATAAAAGTAAATAGATCTTTTTTTTTTCTTATTTCACTTATATTATTATAATTATATGGAGTTCCTTAGTTTTGATAAAAATATCTAAAAAATTCTATTAGATTAATATAACCTTTTAAAATTTCAGATGTGATGCAGTTGCTTCTCTTCACGTCTAGCCTCCGGCGAGACATTTTCAGCAAGTCTACAGAAAGTCATACACTAGAAAAAAAAAAAAAAAAGATTATTGAACAAGGCACACAATTTGGGCTTTCTTCGAGCACTCGAACAGCTCTAACGATCTTCAAAGTCATGTCAGAGTTCTGTAACATGAAACATGGTTTTAAAGTATTCAGTACAAGTGAAATAAAAGATTGGAATCCTGTTAGTGGATGGACATAGGAGCTGGTTTCCCGTTGGCTTTTGCAATTAACTGGATAGATACTGGACTTAAAAGTAGTTTCCATGATCTTTTCAGGGACACTCGTTGCTGAGTGAGGCTTTCCTGATTAGTTAGCAGGTTGTCGAGGGGAATGACTCTGTAGACTGCCCCAGATGGGTATTATTGTGTAGGCGGGAAAACGGGTGGAGTGAAAGCTGTGTGAGTCTATACGGCTATCATATTCAAAAGTTAATTTAAGGAAATTTTTGAAAGATAAGTAAAAAATAAAAAATGAATTTACTAGGAGATATTAAACATTAAGGGGTTTAATAATAGCTACTAATTAAAGTTACGCAAGACAGCTCATGTACTCTAGGATGTGAACTTGCGAATCTTGATCCACCTTGAATTTAAAGCACACCGGGGAGACCTTGCGTTCACAAAGAAACGTAAGGCTCATCAAATGTCTTCTGAAAAACCATAAATGGTAGTGTTGGTCTGCTTGTCACACCCATTAGTAAGGGATACTTTAAGCTCTTTCCACAATACTAGGAATGAATCAAGGAACATTCTAGTTCTGTGGTCCTAATTTTTTTTCGCTTGGAGTAAAGTGTGAAGAACTTTAATGGCTTATATTTAACTAATGGTTCGTTGACACTATCCTTTGCCAAAGTAGTTTCGGCAGTTTCGTTTCTCGAGATCTTCAAATGTGAGGGATACATAGGAAATTCACTTTATTATCAGGGATAATAATATTCTTTGAATTATCCTGAATTACAATACTTGTTCTATCTATCATACAGCTCAAGTTAAAAAGATGTTCAATATAGTTGTGATTGTCGAATAAAATCCTTATAATCCTAGGTTTTGAAACTGGCTCGTTGTAATTAAGTCCCTCCTCGATGGACTCCTTCCCTGCAGAACCGTACAACCACATCTCGGACCTTTATCACTGGGTGGGCATGTTTGATGCCAACAGTATGATGACCCAGTACCCACTCGTACGGTGGAACGATATTTGCAGCAGTGTGGATTATAGGCAAGACGAATTTACTTCACTTTCCCTTGACAATGCAGCATAGAAAGAGATGGCGACTCTGGTGCGCCGAATGACAAAGCTGGATACATGAATGGCATAATGTCGTCTTTTCAGACGAGTCCCGGTTCTGTGTGCAGTATTCTTATGGACGTATAAGTGTCTGGAGTCTGCGAACAGACCTCTCGTCACTTGCATTCATTCGATATTGGCAAATGACTCTGCGTCTGGTGTAATAGCTTGGTTAACTATTGGGTACACGACACGCACATATCTAGTTCGGATGGACGACGATAATTTGAATATAGATTGGTACTTCTCTGGCATCTTAAATCGTGTAAAGAATCCCTGTCTAAGAAGCTCTCCAAACGCCATTTTCTAAAGAGGCAATTCATGAACACCTATTGCAAGTCGTTTTCTAACCTTCCTCGATGCACAGGGTATTCTTTTGTTGCCCTGGCCTGCATGGTCTTCATATTTGATACCATTTAAAAACATCTGGTTATGAGTTGCTGAGAGACTGGTTTGCCATCCCTCACCAGCTAATACGGTTCATGAAGTGTAGTATAGACTTGAAACAGCATGGAATGAGTTTCTCTTTTCTGTCATCTAAATCCACTTTGACTTGATGGCTACTGGGGTAAGGGTCACTTTAACTAACAGGGGTGGCAGCTGTTTCTACTAAATTTGCAACACTTTAAACAAAAAAAAACAGCTGTAAAATTTAATCATTTTGTCTTCATAACTTGCCGTTACTTACACTAAATATCCTTTTAGCCACCCAAAGGGTTATTGTTTTATTTGGATCACTTTGATGTACCTCAATTTTTTATAGTTAGCTTAAATTTTATAATTACATTTAGCTTAAACATATTCAATTTAATAATGTATTGTTTTCTTGAATTTTAATACCGAAAAATTTACTATTGTCCATTTCTCGATTTTTCATCGTATATTTTAATTTTTATACTTAATTGAGTAATTCAATAATAATTACAAAATTATAGCGTACTTAGGGTGGCTAAATCTATTCTTTCCAAAACCTTGCACGGACAGTTTTTGTTTTAACTTTTATTTATATTTGCTTTATTTTAAGGTGTTGCAATTTTAATGGCCATCTGCGTATTTAATTCAATTTTCATTGTATTATATACAAATTGCAACATTCGTTCGTATTATTATTTCATTCACTTTAAATCTTAAGTCTAATAATATAGTTAATAAATTACACAACAGAAAAATTTGAAGCGAATGATAAATGAACGAAAAGAATATATTTTTATTCATGTATGAATTCTTTGAATCTTGAAGTACCCTACTCTGCTTAAGATAAATTTAAATAAACAAGACTGAAGTACAGTTTATAATAATAAAATAATTTATTTGTTACTGATTTTCTCCAAAAAGGGAGAATAGGATATCTGAAAAAGAGTGTTCGATACTGGAACTACTTACTCACCTCCCTTAAGAACCCTTTACAGATTCTTAGCTTAAGGGAGAATTACTTAGATTCATTATCAATAACTAACTCACTTCCAATGTCCTTTAATCCCTCCATTGAATTTTATGGTAGGTGCAGCTCAAATGTCGTCCTTGACACTTGAATAATGTTCAAAAGTATGAGGTCTGGGGCCAATAACCCTAATTTTGCTTCTAGAGCGAAACTAACAAAACCAATCAATCAATTTATGTAATTTTGCTTTATTATTTACCATATTATTATCATTTACATTTTCCTATGTATTAAATATACATTAAAATTATTATAATGTTTATTTTCTTTTGATAACAATATATACTTGTACATTATACATTTGAATTTGATTGAACTATATTATTTTAAGTGAACTGAAGTTCAATTAAATTTAATTAATAAGAGTCATCAAATTGTTTCTTTTCTTCTTTTCCACTAAGAATAAATTGATGCAATGTGTCTATATATATACGAGGTGCGGCTGTTTAATAACAACACTGACACTGTAAGACATTTCATTTTGATTTTAATCATATTCACTTATTATCATCTTCAATATACACCACTCTTGTATCCCTACAACACTCCATGCGAAGGTTTCATTGTTAGAAACAGGGCTGGAAGTCTTCTGTCAGCTCCATCATGACGTGGGCTGCTTTCTCTTCAACAACTTCAACGGACTCAAATCTTGTTCCTTTTAATGCAGATTTTACCTTAAGAAATCTATAAAAGTCCCATGGCAAGATCTGGCGAATAAGGCAGATGGTCTAGAACTGGGATGCTGTACTTAGTTTGAAATCCCTTGACAATGAATGTGGAATACGCTAACGCATAACCGTGATATAAAAATATGCCGTTCGGATTATTTGTCAATTCCTACAATCTCTGTAATACCACTAATACGTAATAGACACTCAGATTATACTAGGTCACAGAATTGTTCGAAACTGTCAACCATTTTTGATGCGGAAGAGAGACCCTGGCAGGAATCATCTTCAAAGTCTTTTCGGCAATCTTGAAAGCGTTAATGCGCCCATAAACACGTGCATGCGATAAACATTCATTGCCATACACTTCTTTTATGAAAATATAAGTTTCAGTAAAGGAATTTTCAAGTTTCCTGTGAAAATTCACAATAATTCGTTGCTCACTTATCGTTTTTCCGGCGAAAAAAAAAAAAAAAAAACTCAAACGCGAACGAAAACTATGGCTGTTCGCCTTTGTTTGCAGAAGTGAGAGGTACTGCATTTGAAAGAGAAGGCTTCGCGCTAAGCAGGTGTAGGTTGCTAGCGTTTGGCACTCATTGTGTGTAACAGCGTTAGTCTCGTTATTTATCTATGTATATATATATATATTGTATGATGTTTCCATCTAACGAAGCGAGAAAATGTCTGAATACAAATAAAATAAATAATGACTTTAAAAGAAGTTCTAGCTACATACCAAAATTGTTTTTAAAATTATTTTAGTTTGTCATTATGTTTTACTTATTACTATCTCCAATTAAAATTTGAGCATTTTTTAAGGATCAAGAGTACATATATCACAATAATTGGGAAACTAAATTTTAATAAATTAAAAACTAGATAGCTTTTACCCGCAATTACCATTCAACAAAAAAAAAATTGTGAATTACAGATAATTTTGGAAATGTAATGATAGTTTTTAATTAAGTTCAAAAATTCCGTTGCGTTGAGTTTGCTGTTTAATATCAGTGAGATATAAAAAAAAAATTGTATTCTGTAATTGAATGCAAACTGATGCTTAATAACTTATTCTTTTGAAAATACATTTTTCCAGTTATTTGTATTTAATTTTTCTTAAATAAAAGGAAGAGAAAGTGATTTTTTTTTCCAGAATAAAATTTGAATAGGAGTAATTGCTTACAATTTCATTTAAATATAATATGATGAAAAGAAAATACTTTTCAGTTTCTTCTCTATTTTGAATGAGTAGAAATGTGATATGAGACGTTAATTCGTATAATTTCCTAGAATTTTAAGATTAAAGTAGATAAAATAATTCCCTCATTATTTTTTTCTCCCAAAGTATGGTTATGAAGATTTGAAAAAAAATATTAATTGTTGTTTCGAGAAATATGAAAGAAATAATTTTGATTTAATCTTTCTGGTACCTGCGGGACATTTTATCGCGCTCGCAATTTCAAATAGTCTTATAATAGAAATATATTTATGTCTCACTGATATTTCTTACTAACACTAACAATTTAGTGTAATTCCCTCCAATAGATAGCAGCAGGGTCTTTTTCCCCATAAATTTTTCCCGGGCAAGCTGCCAATGCCCGGTATCCTTTTTACACCCCACAAGCATTTATTAGAACTGTATTTCAGAGTAATGTCTCGTGCACTTGTAATCTTACAAATTATTATCAAAATAAAGAGTTTAGTCGTAGTTAGTACTTTTTATTGCGGTTTTTATAATAATAGAAAATTTGGGGCGGAAGCTCCTCAGGGGCAGGTTGTCACGAGCTTGCCTTCTTTAAGTAACGAAGGAAATTTTGACCTTGAGGATCTTCTCTCTCTCTCCTTCTCTCTATCATAGGTTTTACTGACTTTTGTAAGCACGTGGGATGCGCACCCGAAAATACCCGATAATTTGGCAACTTATTTTCAAAATTTTCTCATTTTCTTTTTGTTATGTTTAAATCTCAGATACACATTGTTTGGGTCAGCATAGCCGGTTTTAGCTTTGTGTCATAAGCGTTTAATTTCATCCACTCACTCACTTTTCCAGTGGTTTGTTTTCCTCGGACTTTATCGTCCTACTGGCTATAAAAGTATATGTTGGTGTTTCTTTCTTAAGGCTTACAGTTTTTGTCTTTTATACCTGTAACCATCATGAGGAAGCAGAAAGAGTTATCAACTGAGGAAACTGAGCGTCTATTAAATGAAACGGAATCAGATGATAAATTGTATAATTCAGGTCGAGATGTTGCATATTAGATGTACCATTACACGCAGAATATGTGTCCACTCTACCAAAGTGCAAAAGCAAAAAACACAAAAACTGCATGTGCAGGATGCAAAATAGATTTCGCAAAAACTATTTTACACTGAATCATACATGGGTATTTATTTTTTTATTATATATTTCATGAAATTGATTTGAGCAAAAACAGTTTAGATTTTCATTGTACTTTCAATCGTTGTTTCTGTACCATTGGAACCTATACGTCTCATTAACCCTTTCGGGACGGCATGCCTTAGCTTAAGACGTTCCCTGGTGACGCAGGAGAATTGAAAGGAACTGTCGCACGAGCAGAGGGGGCGGGGTGCGTCGCTAAGTCTCATTTAAGAAAAAAAAATCACAATAAAAAAGTTTACGTCCTATTGTTACAATTTTTGGTAAAATTTTATTTTGTTAATTAAACCGTTATATATTTTAAAATTAGCATTTTAGTAATCTTTTTCCTTTAATTTACAGAAAAATGTATATAAAAAGTACTCGCTTTGAAAAATAATTTTCAGAAGCACTATTGAAATTATTGCAAATCTTTACTTTAAAAAATATCGATAAACTTTAAAATTAATAAAAAAAAATTGTCGTGTGTAAAAAGATAAGAAACTTCTTAACAAACTATAAATTTATTTTAACGACTGCCAGTAGCTATACTGTGCGGCGAGCTCGTATACTAACACTGACACACTAATGGTGTCTCCCGCCAAACCCAGTTCGTTCCAAAAACAAGGATGTTGCCAAACGCAACAGATAAAAACTGGGTTGATGGTGTGGGAATAGCACCACATACATATAAACCAAAGACACTGCAAAAGTACTAATGAAATAAAAGACATTGAATACACACAAAAATACAAACAATAGATATTGAACACAAAATAGATCCATACAAATATACAATAAAGACTATTTATAAGAAGAAACAGAACTCAATGTGAAGACATATTGTGGTAATTCTCGAAGCGCGGAGAAACGCTAAGTCCAACTTTGTCCGTCTCTGACAAAATGCCCGCATTAAAATCACTAGCAATATTTTTTTCAAACCTTAATCACCCTCTCATCATTATTTAGATCGGCAACCATTTGAGTATATTTTTCTGATAAACAATGCTTTCTCGCAATTATAAACATGAGTCAAGACCTTCCTAAATAAAAAGGGAAGTAAACGAAACGCATCGAAAAGCAACGCAAAGTCAAACAGTGCTGACAATACAGCTCTAAAAAGAAAGAAATAAAAAAATACGTAGTAAAATCCAATAAAAAAAACATTCTTTGAAAACCAGAAGCACGAATGAACATCACATGGAAGTTCAAAAAGTCGAGTTCAGTTTGTTTACTTAACGCTTTCCTTCCTCCCACTCAAATGCTGGTGAGGAAAATACTGGATTTAGACATACTGTGATCAAAATGAAGATCAAGATCTTAAACCTAATAACCAGTTCAAAAGTAATGGTCACAGGGCGCCATCTCGAGGTATTTTGAAAACATTCCACCTTAGAATGCGAATACAAATCGTTTGGCCGTGAACGACGATCGCGAGTGATGCGTATATGGTATATTCGTTTCGAAAAATTCATAAATACCAATACGTATTCTAGTGATCTTTGTGATTTGTTATTTTTCAAAAGTTTTTCATCTAGAATTGAAATTTGTATTGGAGTTCAGATATTAATGTACTTATTTTATTTTCCCGCAGAAAAAAATATTGGTAGCCATTTGACTTAAGTAAAACTAAATAATTGGATAAATCGACTACGAAAAGAACGAATTGACTAAAAAGTAATTTTAAATCCAAAATATCGGCACTCGGAATTAGAAAGATGAAAATTATTTTTTAAAATATTGCAACACATAATATCTGTTTCCAGTTTGTATTCCAGATAAGTTTCCCTTTTAAGGAATTTCAGATCACGGAATTCTAAACATTTTTTCTCTGTCTTTTCCGAAATCTTTTACGAGGGATTTTTCTTGTTCCTCGAAAATTGTATTCGTTTTATTTATACGGTAGACATTTTGGAAAAATCTTTTCTTTAAGGTAAGTTTAAAAGTTCTCTATTATTCTGAGTTTCTTCCTTTATCAAAGATTTTTCAGTTTTATTTGATTTATAAACAGATATCTGTGTCTTAATAATTTGCTTGAGAATTTAAGAAGGACTATAAAAATGGTACATAGATTTATAAATGCACAGTTTTGTATAATATTTCGAAATTGAAGTGAATTTAAAGTACTGAGACGGAAGAGATTAATGTAATTATAGTTAAAATAATATTTTTTCTTCAACTAAATTTTATTGTTTGTCAATAGTTGTATGCTAAGATTGTCTATTAAAGTTAAATGAGTTATTTTTATTTCAGAAAATAATCTTTTAAATAAACACTTTAACAGCAGAAATACTGCATTTATCAGTGTAATTTTTAATCTTTCCTCATCACAAATATCATAGCAACGAAAATTACGACTATAAAAGTGCAAAATAGTACTATAATTATAATATATAAACTTTTGTGTTTTCAATGGAATGAATAAGATAGCTTTCAATTTTAAACAAAAAATAGGAGCAATAATCCGTAAACACATTTTCACGTCTAGTGTCTTCTAAATTATCAGAATAGCTTTTGAATCACATTTATATCACTTAAAAATTCCATTTGTGTAACAGTTCTCCATGACGATTTGAATAAAGGCTTTTTAACTAATGGAAATTAAGTATTCACATATCATTTAAATGAATAAAATTAATTAAAAGGTAAGTAGATGAAATTGTAAGATCTTAGCGTCATAGAACTATTATTGCAATAGAAGTACTAATGATATAAAGAAATTCTCAGGAACGAAAAAAAAAATAATTAAAATATTCCCTTTCCACTAAATTTTTGGCTTCGGATAAGATCTTCCCGATGATTCTGACCTCCAATATGGATGGCTGTCATTTGAAAAAATGTCCCGAACACGGTACTCCATCTACAGAAATATGTACCCGGTTCTGGGAGGCTTGGCACCGAATGGTTGAACAACCACATATGGGCATAAGCTAAATGAAAATGACAAGGAACTAAATGAATTTTAAAGCGAAGGCTCCTTACTGAGGACATGAATCTATCGCAATTTAATTATCAAAAGAGATATGAATATTAAATAACAAGACTGACGTTTTAAAGCATTTTAATTCGGTATCGTACAAATATACACTCAAGGAAAAAAAACTGGAAAAGAAACTGGACTGCAGTGGAATGGAACCAGGTCGTCTTTAGCGACGAATCCAGATTCAGTCTCAGCAGTGATGACAATCGTGTTTGTGTGTAGAGACCCCGTGTTGAACGTCTCAATCCTGCCTTTGCTTTACAGCAACACACCGCTACCACAGCTGGTGTGATGGTTTGGAGTGCCATTGCCCACAGTACACGGTCACCCCTAGTATTGATCCGTGGCACCATGACAGCCCAGCGGTATGTCCATGACATCTTTCAACCACATATATTGCCACTCAAGCAACGGCTCTCAGGAGCCATTTTTCAACAAGACAATGCTCGGCCTCACACGACAAGGATGTAACAAGACTGTCACAGCACTGTTACTACCCTTCCTTGGCCTACCCGATCCCAGATTTGTCTCCAATCGAGCATATTTGGGATCATTTGGGTTGTCAAGTTAGGCATTCCATGAGTTTGAAGGAACTAGAGGCAAGGTTACAGCAAAAATGGAACGAAATGTCTCAAGACATCATACAGAACTTGTATGTCTCAATGCCCGATCGTATCGCATTGTGCATTGGCACTACAGGGGGTTCAACAGGGTATTAAATCCTCCGTTCTTTTGCCTTTTTCACTGAAGTAAATGATCCTTTTTCTTTGATTTTCTAATCATTTACGTATATCAAAGTAGTCATTACGTATGTAAAATTTCGTTTCATTTTGACGACTCCTTCTTGGAGCGCTATTTTTTCTGTCCATGAGTATACTTAGTACCTTCAATATACACCCATTCTCCACCTCTATAACGCTCTTTGTGAGTCTTCCATTGTTCGAAACAGTGCTGGTAGTCTTCTACGAGGAATGATCCAAAAAAAAGTTTACAAGGCAAATGAAAAAGTATTTATTAACAATAGAAACAAGATACAAATGCGAATCAAGAGACACATCTGGCCTTCCTTTTCCACGTAGTCGCCAAACCTATTTAGGCATTTGTCAGAACGTTCGACCAACTTGTTTATCCCGTCTTGTTGGTAATAATGGCCCTGCTCATTGAGCCATTTCTCGGCAGTTGTTTTCTCTGCATCGTCTGAGGTGAACCGTGTTCTGGATAAGTTTCGCCTCAACGTCGGATAAATGAAATAGTCACTTGGAGCCAAATCGGGGCTGTATGGGAGGTGATTCCAGACCTCCCACTTGAACCTTTGCAGCAATTCCTGAGTCTGACGAGCTGTATGGGGCCTGGCATTGTCATGCAGAAGAATGACGCTTTTGCTCAGTAATCCAGGCCGTTTGAGTCGGATGGCTTCACGCAATTTCGTTAAGGTGGCACAATAACGGTCGGCATTAATGGTATGGCCACGCTCCAAATACTCGATTAGGATAACACCAGTCGTATCCCAGAAAATGGTTGCCATCACTTTTCCGGCAGAGGGTGTGACCTTAAACTTCTTCCTCGGTGGTGATCCAGCGTGTTTCCACTCCATCGTGTCTCTTTTGGATGTGGGGGTGAAGTGATGAAGCCATGTTTCATCACCGGTAACGATGCGATCAATGAAGTGTTGGCCATCTGAATGGTATCGCTGAAGAAATGGGAAGGTGCACATCATTCGAGTGGTCTTATGCTCCGCGGACAACGCACGTGGAACCCAGCGGGCACAAACTTTGGAATATCGCAACTCATCGATTACGATACGCTGAACGTTACCATAACTGAGGTCCAACTCTGAGGCAATCTCACGCACGGTTACTCGTCAATCCCTTTGGATGATTTCTTCAACACGTGCCGTGTTGATATCCGTCCTTGAAGAACTTGGACGGCCGCTCGCTTCCATATTACGGTTTTCCACATGCTCCCTGCCCGCTTGAAAAGAACGACACCATTTCGCTACCTGTTGACTACTCATTGATTTGTCCATGTATACCTCAAAGATTTGTCTGTGAATTTTGGATTCGGCTGCATTCTTGGCCCATAAGAAACGAATTACGGCTCGCACCTCTATGCGAGACCACTTTTCTAGACGTCGTGCCATTACTGTCTCTCTTAAGTGTCTGCGTACTGACACTACTTACTCGTAGAACCGCTGTAGGACAACTAGCGCCATCTGTCAACCACCCTGAGTGGAAATATTCGCTCCACAATTATTACGTTTCAAATGCTTCTGCTTGTAAACTTTTTTTTGGATCACCCTACGTATCTGCCCTCTCAGGACGCGTACTGATGTCTCTTTCACAGCTTCAACGGACTCAAATCTTGTTCCTTTTCATGCATATTTCACCTAAGGAAACAGATATCAGATGCTTGGCTCAAGAACCAACGAATGAGGCAGATAGTCTGGGATGCTGTACTTGGCTAGAAAACTCTTGACAATCAATATGGAATAAGGTGGCACATTGTCGTGGTGGAATAATTTACTGTATGGATTCTTTGTCAATTTTTACAGTCACAGCTATCGAACGAATACTTAACCGATAATCAGATTGAACAAGATTACCTTTTTAGTTTCGATATTGTCATCAATTTTTGACGTGGAAGGGCATCCTGAGAGTGATTCAACTTTAACGTCTTCTAGGCCATCTTGAACATACAAAACTCCTTTCTCGCAATAAACCTTCATTGTCATCAGCTTCTTTCAACAAATTATGAGTTTTTTTTAGCGATTTTTCCAATTTTCATGTGAAATTTCACAACAGTTCTTTGTTCACATATTATTTTTTCCAGCAAAAAAAAAAAAAAAAAAAAAACTCTAATGCGAACGAAGGCTACAGCTGTACGGATTTGTTTACAGAAACGAGAGACACTTCTTCTGCTTTCTTGGCAGAGACATCAGTGATTAAAATAACTAAAATTGTCCGTGTGCCAAGTAGAACAGAGTCCAAAATAATGACAAGGTATCAAAATGAACAATACGATTCTTAGGACCGTTGAAAACTTCGAAGGGAAATGAAGTCATCTCATATGTACAATGAACAATGTTGCAAGTTATTTTCATAAGACATAAGTTGTACGTGGTGTGGGTATTGGATCTAGCTAGTACGAGAACTGAACTGAGAGACTCGAATGAGACTGGCACTACTACAGAAGATGCACATTTACGCTAAACACCAGCGATGACAGTTGTTTAGATTGAGACTTTCTCTTTCGAATGCAGAGCCTCTCGCTTTTGTAAGCAAATCCGTATAGCAGTAGCCATCGTTCGCATTAGAGTTATTAAAATAATAAGTGAGCAAAGAATTTATGGGAATTTTCCCATGAAACTGGAAACATCACAACTGAAACTTATAATTTATTGAATAAAGTGTCAGGGAATGAATGTTTATCACGTGCATGTGTTTTGGAGTTGCTTAAAAGTTTACAAGAGGCCGAGAAGATGTTGAAGTAGATTCACGCCAAAGTTAAAATCCCACGTCAAAAATGGATCACAATATTGAAAAAATCGGTAATCTGTTTCGATCTGACGGTCAGTTACTTGTAAATATTCGGGCGATTGCTGATACTGTAGGAATTGAGAACGAATCCGTACTGCAAATTTCAACTCCAACTCAATGCACCGGCTCTTTCCACATCGTCTCTCAAGAGGTTTCCTACCAATTACAGCGTACTAGTGTTAACCATCCACCATTTTCGCCAGAACTTAAGCCATGTGATTTATTTCTGTTTCCAAAGGTTGTAACAAAAAATATTTCTTTCCGACTCTTGTGCCATTTTATAAATAAATGTAACTAACTCTAAAAGTCAATAACTACTCGAAAAACGCACAAGTCTAATCCAACTTAACTATTTATTCACCAATTACTATAATTTACTATTTAATGGCTCTTTTTGGACACTATATTTAGCCAGCCAATTTAAATATCACTGTGATAATATACTCTTATCAAACCTTTCCAGTTGGGGTTACTTTTCTAAGACAAATCCTTTGCACAGGTAATGAATGATAACTACCCTTGATATAATCGGCCTCTTGTTAGAACAAAATTCAAAGTTAACCACACACTCCCTCTCTCTCTTTCCACTAAATTTAACTTTACTTATATATCACCGTATCTGGATCACTTCTCTTTATTTCCAATTGCATCTAATTAACATAATCTCGTTTCATTTTGGTTGAGAAGAAAATGTTATTTCATGCAATCAATCTCAATAAAAGTCCCCAAGGTTAGTGAAGAGAACATCGTGAATAATCTAACATCGCAAGCTGAAATCTGCAATAAAAGGAACTAGATTTGAGTCTTTTGAACTAGGAAAGAGAAAGCGGCACAAGTCTTTAAGGAGCTGACTGACGAAGACTTCTAACATTGTTTCGAATAATAGAAGATTCGCAAAGAGTGTTGTAGGATTAGAGAAGAGTTGCATATTGAAGTTGATAACAAATAAATATGAATGAAATCAAAATAAAATGTTTTACAGCTCCAGTTTTGTTATGTAATAGCTACAACTTGCATATCTTTCGGAAAATCAACACACCTAAAACAATATACCTGAAGCGGAATAGTCCATCAAGAGTTCAAAATTTAAGTTTTAAAACGATTTTTCAATGCAAGAACTACTAATTACTAACATCAATGTCAAGAAAAGCATACTGAAGGGAGCACAAAATAACAAAATGGAATCTTGATTAAAGTAAACATGTAATTTTAACAGACACATTTCTTTTCATTCGTTTCTTACCTCAGGAGTAATTTCTGTTTGGTGAAATCCCTCATTCTTTATGAACCAACAATCATTCTGAAGGAACTCTAATGTCCAATATCTGTTTAAGAATACTCCGGAATCCGCTCTTGCAACAATGATGATAACAATTCTCTCAGTAGCCTGTCCTCTTTTTAGGCGGCTTGTTTTCCCGTGCATTTAGTAAATTGCCTCAAAAGTTGGTTTTTTGAGCATAAAGATGAAATTGTTGTCTTGTTAGTCTCATTCATAATTTTTAACAATAATTATTATTTACTTGAATACATTGAACGAAAATTGAAAGGGAAAATTGAAAGGACGATTTCCTCATTCTATATATATGTGTAACACTTCTCGTTTTGAGTAATAACTAAATAACGATAAATGTAAATATATTTCCACTTGTTGAAAACAATGAAGACCTTTTAAATATGCTTAAATTTACCTTTATTACTGGAACAGAAGAAAGAGGGAATAACAGAGAGAGAGAGAGGATTTATTGGTCAAAAAAGATATGTCCATAGACCTAGCTTCGCCGTTTTGAATGTAGTGGAATTAAGAGAATTTTATCTTGTTTTAAATATACATACGGGAAATTTCTTGAGATCATGTGATAGCCGTATGGTATTGGATGAATGCATTCGGAGTAATTTCTGCTGGAGGCGAAAGGCCTAATATGGATTATTCCTACGACTCAGCGACCAAATGAAAGTTGATATAGCAGATTTTAGAATTTACTATCGTGTGATTCAAGAAATTAATGGATAAATTGGAATCGTATCAGAAAATAAGAATTAACTGTTTAGTAAGTTAAAGAATATGAAAAATTAGAAAATTAATTATTTTTAAGTAAAATCATTGCACACACATACATATATATATGAAAAAAATGAATATATATATATATATATATATATATATGAAAAAATAAATATATATATATATATGAAAAAATGAATATATATATATATGAAAAAATGAATATATATATAAATATATATATATATATATATATATATATTTATATCACTTTTCTATATATATTTTTTATTAGGTATTTAAATTTAAAATATTTAATTTTTCCTTCATTTTTTTCTAAAAAATTTCAAAGCTTCTTTTGTAACTTGTAAAGAAGAATGTTTGTTTGTAAAGAAGAATTTACTTAAATTTTAATTCTTCTTATTATAAAAATTTTAAATTATTTTAATTAGTTTGTTATATTAAGGAAATATTACTTTATTTAAGTATGAGTTGTTTGTATAATTAAAAGAATATGACGCATTTTTGAGTTATATTTAAAAGCATGTTTATATTAAGATTTTTTACTAGGGATTAATTTTTATATATATTAAAAAGATAATTTTAAAATGAACCATATAAGCATAAATAAAGCATAAGTTTGTGTAAGCATAAATAAATTCTAAATATACTATTTATACAGTTGTGTCTTCTCACAATTTTAAATTATATCCGGGTTTGGAGAGTAAAAAATAAGACATTAATTCAACCGTATAGAAGAAATGTTTTTTTTCCTTTACATGTATTGTACACCCTTAAGCATTGATCAAATGAAAAACTCAAGCTAAAATACACATTTACAAAAAAAAAATGATGATCACAGTATTGTATTTTCTTAATTTTTTAAATGAGTTGACTTAATATAGTTATAAAAAGTAGAACAATAGTTTTAGGTTCAGTTTAAAAATATTATTTATATAATTTATCTTAAATAAATTAATAGTTAGTTGCAATTAGGAAAATAATAACAAAAATCAACACGAATAAGAGTGAATGCAGATAATTATTTGTATACTGAATTATTTTAAGTGGATCTTGAGAAATTGCATGCAAAATAATTTACAAAAATATCTCAAACATAGTAATCCTCTTTTCAAATTATAATACATATTTTGAATATCCATCTACAAAACACGAAGTGCACGGAAAACTAGACAATAATCTATAAAGAACAATAAAAATAAAAGTTTTTTTGTATGCTTATTATTTTTTTGTGTGTCTATGTGCCATAGTTTTGAATAAAATCATAGCTATGTTCAAAAGTATATAGTTATAGGAAGAGAGAGAAAACAGGTACTAAGTGGTGTAAATTATTATTTAAAAAATAAATTCCTTCAAGAAGGAAACACTCTAGGCAGAATTAAAATGAGCGCCAGTTAAACTTTATCTAAGATAAAGACTACAAGCAAAAATTTTAAAACTGCTTTAAATCTTTCAAGCGTTCACAACAGAAACATTGTAACGAAATTAAACTGCATCTGACATTATGTTAGAAGAAAATAATGATACAATTACTTTTAATCTTTCGTGATTAAACATTGAATCCGATAATGTGAGATAGCATGTTTAAAATTATCTAAAATTCTTCGATTAATTGCACTAATTGTTCAAATCTGAGTTAACAGAATAAATTACCAATTTTCTCTTTTGGTGCTTTTCGATTGTTAATGAACTATAATTTATTATACTCAGAAGAGTATATTTATTATCTTAGAACATCTATTAATTACACTATCCAAATGCTTTTAATAATGTAATAGTTAACTTAAAATGTAGTTAATTTCCAGACTACTAAATCGTAATTATCGGAGCAAAGATTTTTTAAAGTAAATGAAATATATTCTGAATATATAAATTTTATTTAATACACTTAGCTTATGACTTTGACTATTACCAATTTTCTCCTCGTAAACCTCAGATATTATTTTAACTTTGAATTATGAAAAACTCCAACTTCTTTCTAAACAAATGAATCATTATTATGCCAATTAGAAGAAGATAAGAAGAGTAATGAAATTAATTAAAGATAGCTATATATATGTGAAACAGAATTAATTGGTACTAGGGGAGGAGCTGATGATAAACAGAAGACGATATGTGTTTGTACGTTGATGGGAATTATTTGTTGTCATGATATTTTGTGTTAAAACTAGTTACAAGTGACTCCTAGTTAAAGTAAGTGGTCACAGAAGTCAAATCTGCTGTATTCGAGAAGTGTATAGCACTATGCAATATATATATATATTATAACAAAGAAACCTGACAAACTTAGGAGTTGCCCGATTGTACTGTTGAACCGAACATGTAAAACATGTAAAATGATTAATATTTGGTGTCCAAAGAATGAATAGTGGGAGCTACAGCGCATCAGAACTGCGCACTCAGCAGGTGTATATAAGAAGCGATAATTAATCTGATGGTCAAATTTTCTGTTGCATTGTGATTAGGATATCTTTCAACTGAAAAAATGCCTCTCAGCAGGATTCGAGCTCATTACGAACAATAGTCAGAGTTTGAAAGAAGTTGTATCATTGGATTGAAAGAGGCAGGTTTTGCAATTCACTCGTCATAGAAGTCAAAGTAATGCGGTGATTAAAAGATGCAGGGAAGTTAGGGTGAACAATGGCAGATTTCAGCGTCACGATTATAGCGGTAGACGTAGGGCCACAGCAAATCGGAAGGACAGAGCAATTGTCAGATCAGCTGTCACGGCACATGATTCATCATTTTCAACCATCACGACATTTCCTTCTTGGTGCTTCGTTTTTTCTTATAAAGTGTGTACACACACACACACACACACACACACACACACACACACACACACACACACACACACACACACACACACACACACACACACACACACACACACACACACACACACACACACACACATATATATATATATATATATATGTAATGATTTAACTTTAATGCCTGTTAGTGTTTCGAAATAATAATTTAAGTTCCTAATTTTTCCAATTCTATCATTTAAAAGTAAGTCGTTCATTCTTATTTCCTGATACCATTCCTTTTTAACTTTAGTTTTATGTAATCACGTGTTCTTAAAAGTTCGCAGAATAAAAACAGATCCCACGTTTTCAGCCCTAAAAGGATGATCCCAACCAGACTTTAGGTCTGCACTTAGATTCTCTCGAAAACCCTCTATTCGTCCCACATGTTCATTGACGTTTACAGTGAAATTTCCCTACTATGTAACTAAAAAAAACAGCTAAATCTCCTCCTCTTGTTTTTACACTCTTGTTCGCATAAGCTGAATCCAACGGCGGGGTTGTATAATTCCCGCCGCGTGGAAATGGTTTCTCTCTCCGCCATAATATAATAATTACTTAAATATTAAATTGACTTTGATTATTTTTGATATTATATGATGCTTAATTAAATAGTACTGTTTAAAAGAAAGTCTTTACATTTTTAGTCATTTACATTTTACATGATAACAGCTCCTGGCGGTGTAAGCTTTATATTAATATTTTGTTAACTTGAGAGAGAGACTGTACAGAGAGCAATTCTCAATGTATTTTTTCAGCTGGACTTCTCCTGACTAACCTCTACTTGAAGGTAGCAAGCGACTTAGCTGCCTGCAGAAATCTACAGCGTGCAAGGGCTGCTACGATGCCAAAAGCAATGCATCCGTGACAACGTTTACATCTGCAAAGGGTAAATGAACCCAACAAGCAATTCCAGTGGATTAATATCAGTCATCTGATCATCTCTGGCGGATCATCTCAAAAAAAAAAAAAAATCATTGGAATTCTTGTTAAGTTTTTTTATTTATCTTTGGTCTTGTGCAACTAAGTTTTCCATATATCGTTCTTTTTTTTTTTCAACAAATAACCCGAGAAACATATTACATTTTGCACTTATGCTAACTTTTAAATTTATTCTAGTTTAAAACTTAATTCTGTGAAAGTGAAAAATATTTTATTTCGATGTCTATAAGAAATTAAAAAGTGTGCAAATAACATTAATATTTCAGGATGCTTTAATTTAAAATGTTTTGACTATAGGAATTGAAATCTTACTTTTGTAATACAAAGTATGCAAAATTGACAAACAAGAAATATGATAATGAGGGATTTACGATATGAAAGTTGTTACATTAATTTAAGATGATAATTGTGATTATAACATTGCTTGATGTTTAGTTAAAATTGTTATTGATTTAATTTTGATACTTAATTTCTTATAAAATAACAAAGTTAACATATTTTGAAATTTAATTAAATGTTTTGAATTTTTTTTTTGAAAAGTATTGCATCATGTTTTGTGTATTTTGCAAAAGTTTTGGAATTATTCTGTTTTAAAAGTGTGCGGTTTCTTAAAGTTTTAACTATAAAGAAATGTGATACTATATGATACATAAGTAAAATAATTCTGGAGTTAATTCTAAATTGTTTTTTGGGAACTATGCTATATGTAAAAAATAGCATTTTATTTTATGTGTGTGGTAAAACCTAAAAAGTTTGCTTATATTTAATATTTCAGAATATTTTTAGTGAAAACTTTTTTTGATTTTTTTTAAAATATAAATTGAAATCTTACTATTGCTACAAGGCAAACAAACCAGAAAATTAAATATATGAAATACACAAATGAATATGATTTAATTTTAACAATTTCTGATTTTACTATTTTACATAGTTTTATCAAACGGGGTTAAAGATTTACATTCATTGATATCTTTTTCAATTGGTAAGCACATATAAAAATTTCATCTTAATAAATATCAAAAATAATAAGTTCAAATAAATTTGATTTTCATTTAAATTTCTAATATTATTTTATTCTAAGGCATTTTATGGAATTGTAAGACAAAGATTATATTCTTTGAAACAAATATTTTTGGGAATTATGCACAAAATAAATACATTAAACTAACTAAAAAATTTTATCATTAAAGAATATTTTATTTTACTATTTAAAATTTGTATGAATATTTACAAATAGATTAATGATGAGAAGACTCTGAGTTATGTCATGAAAAACAATATATGAACTCATAATTTTTTTTAAAATCTATGAAAACTCAAAAAACGAGGAATTTATGTATTTGACACAGTCATATGTGCAAATCAAAGTTTGATTCATTTTTTTTAAATGCTAGAGGCGAAAATGTTATGACTAAGTTAAGACATCTACGTTTCTTACAGCGAAGTTGAACATTTTTGAATGCATTATACTATATAACTGTAACGAAACAACGGAATATTTTTAATGGCCCGTTTGGATCTAAATATATTTATTTATCTCACTTAACTGCCACTAAACAGAAAATAAAAAGACTCAATGACAAATAAAAAGCTGTAAGCTAATTTCATGTAAAATTATGACAGCTGTTACCCAAAATATATATCTTAATTTTAAAAGCTACTGAAATTATTTCACTCCATCCTTTATACACACACACACACAAATATATATATATATATATAAATGCTAATTATACATAATTTTAACATATGTATATAAGTTCACGGTAAGTTAAAAATATATCTAATAAAAACTAAATGAAAGTCAAGAATATTAATATCTTACATTGTAAATAATGCAAAATAGAGTACCAAATAAGTAAAAAAAATTAAAAATACTAAACATTAAAGTTAATTTTAGACTATCTATAATTACCTATAATTAAAACAAATTAAGTTAAAAAATAAAAAAAAATCATTCAATTACTGCAGTTAATTTCTTAATACGTTTAAACCCTTTATGTCGCAAATTGTGAATTAAGAGTAATATCTTGAAACTTTTTTATTACAATAAAAAAATCAAATTAGAAGATTATTCAATAATAATATATAAATTTCAAAATTATCATTAATTAGAGCTAATAAATTCAACTGGTAATTTTATTACTGTGGAGCCACTAAGTAGAAAATATATCTTAACTCTGAAAATTAAGAAACTGTATAGCATTTCCCTGCAAATTTTAATCCATGTATAACAACATTCATATACCTATTCTCGATTAAGAAAATTGAGAATAATTTTTCCATTTACACATAAAAATGCATTACATACTTCACATTTTGAGTGGGGTCGAATGAAGATTTTTTGCACTCACTTTACAATGTCCTCGATTTTCCACAAAGGTAGACCATTAGTGTACCTCATAAAAGGTGTATTCAAATTTTAAGTAATGATTTAATAAATCCTGAATTCAGTGGAAAAATTGGAATATAACCTTTGTAACATTTCCCTTTTTCTATACTCTTAGGATATTTTGCTCTTCCATATCTTCACCTGAACTGCTGTTAACATTTCCAATATTCTGGAAATCAGATTGTGAATCTACTGGTAAATCATCGTTCAACATTCTTCATGAGAGGAACTTTCTACTGGTGTATCTCTGCAGTCTAAAGAGAAACATTCAAGAAGGACATTGTCTCATCTTTTGTTATACCACTCCTTCTAAGCATTTCCGAAATAAGATTGGAAAAATTTAAACAGCTGAAAATAAAAAAAAATACATTTTGAAAATTACAAAAGCTCAAAACATGCTTACTGACTGTTTTACATTACTCTCGAAAAGAAACATATATATGAATAAAACTAAATAAAAATCAAAGATTTAAATTCATTTTAAAAACCCTTTTGTAAGTAATGCAATTTTTTTTCCGACTCTTAAGCTAAAAATTGTTTATACAACAGCTTTATGGACCCTATAGTGTTTAAAAGCAAAATGAAACTAAATAAATTAGCAAATGCAACCTGTCCCAAAAGTTCTTAAAATTATCTCTTCAAATATGTTTTGAAAATAAAGTATAAAAAGATTTATATTATTTTAATTTTACAAATAGCAATATATCTCTTATAAAATAAGAAAAGAATATAATATTATATTATATTCTTATAAATAAGAAAAAAATATACATTGGAATTATCTATGAATGTTGAAGTGTTTCATCGCAGAAACTTAATATCACATATCACAACGAGACTCAAAGCGGGAACATTTCCCTCTCAACGATTTTCAGCTTCAAAAAGCTACTAATGCCTTTTCTTGATGATAGAGGGAAATGTTAAGCAATAATCTTGTAATGTACCGTTGGCAATGGATGAACAAAAATTTTTTTAATTCGAATATGATTCTAGTGGGAGAACTTTAAAGTTCTTTAGGAGCAGGCAGGGTTAAATTTATACTACGTTGTAAATAAAGTAGTAGAAATATCGATAGTAAAAAAATTATAATGAACATATATATATATAAGTAAAATTGCATTATCTTACAAGGAAAATTGCATTATCTGTAATCTCCGTGAAAGTTTTGTACCGTTTGTCAAATGTCGAGAAGCCATAGTATACCATTGGCAAACGGATGTTTGTTGATGGCAGCAGGAGCTTCCTGTTTCTCGGAGCATAGATTTCGCATCAGAAAATTGGATGTATAGGGGGATCATTTTCAATTGAAGAAAAAGTCTGAAGTAACAAGACAGTTTAATACGGAGAGGGTTCCATGATAGTTAATACCAACAACGCAATCGGAGAGACCTATAGCTCTGAGCTCTCAAATGTCTTTTCAAGAAATCGGGTTTCCTCTTAGAGATGTCATCAACTGAGGAAATAGATCGAAGTCACAAGGACTCTTGTCAATATTTCCCAATACAATCGCTGCAATATAATATTACTTACATTGAGCGCTCAAGGATAACAAGCCCCATGCAACAAATATAGGTAGATTGTCTCGCAATAAGCGTGAGCTTTTGCCCCACGTTAACAGACGCAGATGATGTAGAAATTGGAAATTGTAGACTGCAGTCTCTCCTTCAGGCGCAGTAAATTAGTTGTAACACTAGGACTATTGTTGGTAGTGTCCTTGTATGAAAGATGGATATGGATCTTATCCCCATTCAAGCAAGGCAGTGTCCTTGTTTGTTGGCAGTGTACTCATGTTTCGCACATATTCGCATGAGAAAATTGTGGCCACCTTTCACTATATTTAAGAAAAGGGTTGTCAATGTGTTATGGTCAGAGGCAGAATGGACGCATGAGGAGAGAAGTAGGAGCGGATGCGAGCTCCAAGATATAGACAGCAAAGCGTATATAAACTCATAATTAATTTTTGTTAAATATTTGATTTTATTAAATCTGCTATGAGGAAAATCTTCCACAGACAGGCCTCTCGATTTTCAAACATGATCATGTGATTGACGAGGACGTCATCTGAACTATCATCAAATTCCCCTAATTTCCACAAAATGCACAGCGAAAGACTTTGATCTCCGACAAATTTAACGTGAATAATATCTTTCACATTATGATCTAAGAAATTTTGAGACCCAAACTGATTAATATTCATTTAATTTGTAGTTTTATTAACCGAGATTACACAGCTCGATTGAATGTGTTTAATGAATTGAGAGAATTTCCCGTAATTAAATTACCTTCAAAATTATTTTTGCCAAAATTTATTTCGGCTCTTTATGTAAGTCTTTATTGAAAACAACAGAAATAGTTTTTATATTCAACTTTCATGCATCCTTATCCATAATAAGATGGGGCTTTCTAATGTCATTGAATTGCATAACTAAAATAGATAAATAGCGGTATATGATAAAATTAGACATATATATCAAGTATATTCAAAACGAGAATATTATATCATGTACAGAAAAATAAAGTAATTTCAATTTATTTCTCAAAAGATTGTTTCCTAGAATACATAAAACCTTTATAAAACATCAAGTATTTATGTGTTTTATATTTATAGATTTTTCTCTTGCATATTTATTGCATTAACAATATGTTACGGATTTTGTCTATAGTTATATCTAGGTGAAGTATACTTAACTATGGGAAAAACACAACTCTCTTTAAGCTGTTATTGTTTCAAAGCCTTTGTATAGCATTAAAAGTAGTTTTTCAAGATTTAAATTATTTATAAAATAGCGAGTTATTGGAAAACTAATTATATGAAATTTTTCGAAATGATTTTCCTTGAGACGAGGCATTTTTTAATGATATTCTTTACTTATCTGTTATGTCGCGAAATTTAAATAAAATAAGTACCATACCGAATGCCTTCCTGTATTTAGATATTATGGAATTTATAAATAAATAAACTGCTTTTATATCATTCATTAGCTTAGGACAAGACTGGGAAACATAATAAAGTTCTTTCCGATGGAAAAAAAACAACAACAAAAAAAAAAAAAAACGCAGCTTATTTAAAGAAATTGTGTCTACGTATGCTCTAATTGTCAAAGCCAAGTTAGGAAATATTGGCTTGACTAAGAAAAAACCCAGCTTAACAGAAGAAATGATGTCTATGTTTGTTCTAATTATCAAAGCGGAAATAAAAGATATTGGCATAACTCATTTGTTCCCAAACCATAGATCACGACCACCGAGTGAGTCGTCTTAACCTTGGAGGGGGGGGGACACCAATGTGTGTGAGGGAGATTCCCTTGTAATCAAGCTTAAGTAACAAATTCTTCATTTTTACAACGTTTTTCTGAATTTCACTTGGTGTGTGTGTGTGTCATCAAATTTTCGATCGTTAATTTAACCAACTTCCCATCAAGTTAGAGCTTTGAAATTTTGGGAAATGTTCGTACTCGCCTAACGATGCAATATTTAGACGTTTGCGACAAGTTTTGACTAATATTTCAATAATTTTAACAAGACAAAATATTCTTTTTCCTAGGCGCTTTTAGGATTGAGGAAAAATTTTCTTTCCCCCTCTGGGAGCACCGGGCATTCCCCACGCAGCATGCGGTATCGTAAACCTTTTGTACTCACAAAGGGGAGATACTATCCCCTTTACTATCTCCGAGATAGTAAGGGTTACTGACTTTTAGTCAGTAATCATTCGCAAGAAAGAAAGTTTCCAATATTTGGCGCCATGTCTTATCACAATAATTTTTTCTGAATTCTGGTTCCCATTCTTTTTTAATAGAATGACTTACAAACTTTCAAATACATGTTTTGATTTTATGAGTATTATGAATTTTTTAATACTCTCATAAATGTCTCTTTTTAAGTAAATTTTAAAAATAACTAAAAGTTTTAACTAATATTTCAATAATTTTCTCTATTAAACTTTGCCACCATATAAAAACGTTGTTTTTAAAAACCTTGGTTTTTATATCGAATTATTCAACTGATCTCCCTAACTTATATATAGAATTAAGACGAGATCCAGATTCCGCATAATAATTAATGTAAAAGCATAAAAATATTTCATATAATTTTAAAAGTATAAGATTTTATTGGTTTAATAATTGTAGTGTTGGATATTTAGTTCATATAGACGGAACATTGCAACAATTAGATAGATTAAAGCGAAAGCGAATCGTTTTGAGAGCACTAGCTTCAAAGGCTTTAAGAAAATTTAGTATATTAAGATAGGAATGAATTATGCAAATTACATGAATAAATAGAAGAAAAGAAATGTAGCTTAAAATAATCGAACGAGACTGCTCATTCATTAATTGAAATATAACCTTTAGAAGGGATGTAGTTGCTTCAGAGGGTTATCAAGAAAAATGTGTGCTCTCGGCGAATAAATTAAGTGTTAGGAGATAATGAAACTCGTATTCACACAAAATGCTACGCAGTGCAGGGTTAAACTGCTAAGTACTGAAATAGCAGTAAGAATTCCAACAGCTAGGTTAGAAAAAATATTCAGAGGAACCTAAAAATTAATGAAGTTTTGTAACATAGCTACAAAAGCACTATAGATAAAACCGAAAGCCTTAGTAAAGTAGAAAATGCTCGTACTTAAAAGCGTTACTCGTATATGTAGTTAGCAATGTAGTAACTTCTCAATAATTGAATAAAAAATACCAAGAAGAGTGTGTAAACATAATTAAAGAAATTATGTCTGTAACTAATTAATGAATTATTGATTGAATCCGGAACTGCTAAAATGTTAAAATAATGTTAAAGCTACTATAAGGAAGTTATATAATGAAGTCCAAATTGCAATTCGGAGTTTGGAAGCACAAGGTGTTATAAAAGGTTCGTTTGATTACATATGAATGTCTGCGTTATTAAAATCTGTTCCGGATGAGTTCATTTTAGAATTTAATAGGAAAAATGTATTATAGTTCAATAAAGTGAAATAGAATGTCGTGAAGCGTCTAATTTGATGACGCAAGAGAAAAAAACTTTACATTTTTTATTCTGAACATGCAAAATGTGATAACAATTATTTCCAAAAAGTGTAACCATAACTACTGATGTTGATAATCTTACATGTATCTTTATCATCCGGTTTCATAACTGATTTTTTTTCCTTGAAGTAGGAGTACTAATTCTACATCTAAGAAAAGAATATCCATTCATCATTATACATATATATATATATATATATATATATATGTGTGTGTGTGTGTGTGTGTGTGTTAAATATTTAAGCAATATAATAAGTGTTTACAAAAACAAAAAATACAATTCTTTAAGAAACTGAAACAAAAATTTTTAAACAAACAAAATGTACAAAATATTTCCATTTTGCTATTTAAACAAAATTGTACTTTACTTACCATTTTATTTCATTTACTTTAAAACTATGCTTTACTTCCTTCCTTCCTATTTACAACTTGATTCTGGTAATAACCTGTTTCATTGATCTATTCATATTTAATTTATAATGTTAAAGATTCTCTCAACATGAACATTATGAGTCTGATTTGCAAAGAAAAGTGAAGAAAATATTTTAAGAATTTTGAGAATTGGTTCTCATTTATTTCAGAAAAATATTAACCCTTTTAAAATCTTTCGACATAGTTAAAAAGTGAGCATTTCCATTTCTTGAAGGAAATTATTTAAATTTATTATCGAAACAAAAAGAAATAAAGAGTTAAATTGCAATCCTGTTCCGCTTAAATATGGAAAGCATTGTTTAACCCCCCCTCCTTTTCCGAACAGAAGATGTCTTTTCCCGACTAACATCAATCAAAAATATCATATTCTCAAATAGAAGTTTCCCAATCAATCAAATATAAATTTCTTTTCTCATAACACGTTAAATTATTGTTTAATAAATGATCTTCTAGAATTCATTTCGTTATTTATTACAATTTGTTTCACTTTCAAAAGCAAAGTGTTTTGCTCCTTACTTTAAGTTAAACTGTGAGTTCAACTGATTATAAAATTCTTTTTTCGTATTTTCGTATTCGTATTTTTATTTTGCTGTGAAAACATACTTTAGAGAATATATATACTTTTAAAAAAATCATAACTAATACAGGAGATGCTTATTTTCTAAGAAATATATGATCAAATAGTTGGATATATTATCAACGTTCTATTAATTGTCCGAAATGCAGATAACCATCATATTTTGCGAGAAATAGCATCCTTTTGTATTCTTATAAATTACAGAACTATTTCAATGATGCTTCTGTTCTTACAGAGTAAATCGCAAAATAATTTAGATTAAAGATTCACTATCTATGGCCAATTCATTTAAGGTAGCTGCTAAAAATTATTATTTACGTATGCAGAAACCAATACATTGATTCATTTTTCTAGAGTACTTGCATTGTTGAAATGCTGGAATGCGTTATTTTTTCCCTATACGATTCATGCCACAAAAGCTGGAATGTCAGTTGCCTCCCCTACTGTACGATTTTTATCGAAATACTGAATTTAATTTTTAAGAAAAAGAGTTTTTCTGCTCCAAAATTCAATCCATCAGTACCTACACCAATAATTTGAGTGTTTCTTAACGTTTTCAAAGTCTAAAAAGAACATTGTTGTTACGACCAGAAGAAGTGTTTCACGCAATTTCAGAATCTGGTAATATGTGTTTATATAATTTTCGTAAGCAATCGCATGATATATAACTGTGATCGAATATTGTTTTAAAGAAGTCTAGGGGTGATTCAATTTCCAGTATTTTCCTTTCTGTTTTTAATGTGGTTTCACAAAAAATTAATAAACATTTTTTTAACTGCATGCATTTTGATTACATGTTTACCGGATGCAAAAACTTGTGATGAGTGATCTCTTATAAATGTACCTATATTTTTATATTTAGCATTCACTCTTTTAATTCATGATAATGTGTCTTTTTTATTTCCTGAACTGATTACAAAATAAATCAACTACATACGTAAAATTTAAAATTTTCAAAATAAGGATTAAAAATCTTAAAAAAGCAAATGTGTCCACTATATTCTCTTTTTCCTTTCATAGTTAAGTATTGTATAACTATAATAAAATGCATCACAAATACAACATTTCCTTTTCAAATTAGCATACTGAATCTAATAGTAGAAAAAAATAGTGCTGGTTTAAACTCTAAATGTCTGATAGTATTTTGATCGTCAAAAAAAAAAAGACTGAAACAGAGGAATAAAATGCTGTATAGTGAACTAGCATTTGGGAGGAAAAGTAAGAAGGGAGGGGAACCACACATGTAAGGGAAAGAAAAAAAAATAGCTAAAATGAAGAAATTATGTCTATGTAAGCTCTAATTATCAAAACGGAAATAAGGGCGTTAGCTGAACAATATATGAAGTGAAATTGCAACCCCCAAAGTTAATTCCTTCTGCTGTAATTTCTTAATTAGACGCTTATCAATATTCTAATGAACAGAAAGTCACACAGTGACGAAAACTAAGGTTATTTTATTAAGATCTGTGAGAAATTAAGCTCAATTTATAATCTACTATATTTGTAGAAAAGGAGCCTATACTCACGTGATCCAACGTTTAATATAATTACTTAGTATTTATTTTACCAAACCGAGTTTTTAGTAGATTTATAGATGAAGTTTCCTGTGATATTCTATCTTTGTAGTTCATCTTTATCTTCACTCATATAGCTACTAACTGAGCGCAGGTATTATTCAGATATCGCATAATGATAACTTCCACTCACTATCCTAACTACCAATTAAATTATCAATCATCACATCAAGCACTTTACTGTTTACATATGCATTTCTTCAATTATGTTCATTACATTTCATTAATTCCAATTTAATCAACATAAATCACGTTTCACTTAGAAGGACAGATTTTCAATTCAAACATCACATTACGTTTTATTAGAAGAAAAATACACTACAGAACCACAGGTATAGAATATTAAAACGAAATAACACAGATCTTCAGAATGTTGGATAAATTTATTCAATCATTTGCATTGTTAGAAATTTTGTAAATCACTGTTTATAAAATTTAAATACAGCAAATCTGTTATTTTAAATGAAAAACTAAAAATACTACAAGTTTTTATGTAAGAATTGAAAAGAAAAAAAAATAATAAAAAATTAATTCATTGTTTATTATTTAATTTAATTTAATGCAAATTAAAAATTAGTAGTTTTTAAAAGAAAATATAAAGTAATAACTAAGGAAAAGCAATCTATAATAATTTGCATTTCAAATATCATTATTTATTAGGCGTGGTTTTCATACAAATAAAAATTATGTTTATTAAAAATTTTACTTTGTAGAAATTCTTTGTAAGGCATTTTTAAAAACATTCACTTATTAAAATTATTGCAAGATTCGATTTAAAACTGGTTTCAATGTTTCCATTTTAATATTTACAGTATAATAAGAATTAATAGTTTAAACATTTTTGGATCATAATTTTGAATAATCACAAAAAGACAAATTTTTTTTCTTGATTTTTATGATAAATCCGTTGCAAATATTTATGCCGCAGTTCTTTTGTTATGATATATGTATTTCCTACACGAATATATTATTTGAATTACTATCGCTCCATAAATACGCGAGTCGTATTTGAGCCGTTTTCTTTCAAAGTGGTGTAATTCCATTTTGTATTATATGGAGATATTTAAGAGTTTATATTTGAATGATTAAATCATATTGGTACATGTGAACACTCTCATTTTATGTTTTTCTTAAAATGTAAATTAATATATGTTTACAATGTGATTGCTTAACTCTTAGTGGTTCAGTATTCCAAGCAAGGAAAAACTTTAACTGATTCGCTTCTCGAACCATTAAATTCATCAATAAATGAATAAAAATTGGTTTCCTATTTCATTTTACCTATCTGCTTAAATAAGTGATGATAGCACCATACAAGGAAATGCATAATTTTTAAATACAATACTTGATGCAAAATCTTGTATTTCCAAGGAACTTTGTCTAGTTTTTTTTTTTCAGGTAAAAAAATTATTGCTTGATAAGCAATTTCTATGTTAATATTTTGGCTTTTGAGTCAACTACTTATTTTATATTATTTTAATTTTTATACCAAAAATACACGTATAATTGTTGAATAATATGGGGGTGTTCCCTAAACGGGAACACTGCGACTCTAGCACTTTGCATGTTATGCAAGAGAACGCGATGACAGACAGAACATTTGGTTTCTGTTTTTCTCTGCTTGGTGTAACGAAGTGACCTCAGATATAGTATAATGATAGTTAGCGTGAAGGATCACGCAGTTTAAGAATTTTTTTTTTAAATTTACAACTATATTCGTAAGTTATTAGGCGTTTTCACCGTATTACATTTAGCAATCATATATATGAAATATATGCCAATTAAAGGTACGAGCAGATGTGCATACTATAGCACAAAAGCGAGGCCATACAAAACTACTTTTATGTGCAAAATCTGCAATGTTGATTTGTGTTTCCACCAAAAGAGGGAGGCGTGCTTCCAAAAATATGATGAATCTAAAAAATGGATCAATTTGTAAGTATATTTGTATATAGGACTCGTGTATATATTTATAAATCAATTAATAAATTGTAAATATTTATTAATCAAAAATCATATATAACCGGGATATGCAGTGTTTTTTCATTCATTTGCGGAAACTTTTACTCATTTTTTCGCTTCCTTTGCAACGCTCTTAGTTGCACTTATGAGAGTTCTTGTGGCGCAGTGTTCTATCTAAGGACCACCCACAAAATCAAAATGGTTAGTGAAATCTTTACAAAATATTACCTGTGCACTTCTTTTGGCCCAAATAGACTGCCTACATAATATTTTGTCAAACTTTTAATTTTTAAGGTACTGCGCTGCAAAGTATTAGGACATCAGTTAAAATAAACTTGAACACACAATTCAGATTACTTTAAATATACTTACACCACTTTTAAAGTGAACAAAATGAGAACAATTTTACATTTGTGAAATATTACAAATGATATTTAAATGAATATTGCAAAAAAAGGGATTTTAAATCAAGCCAATTCTTTTGTAGAAATTTATTAAATATGACAAAAAACAAAATAAAAATGTTTGATATATATATTTTTTCAGGAAAATGTCATTTAAATTACTTTAAATATAAGTTAATATATTAATTTGTGCCATTTTTAATTTGTATAACTATGTAGAAGATTTAGAAAATAGTCATGATGTATTGGAGGTAATAGTTACACATCATACGTAATACATAGTTCCACATCCTATTGTTGAAGCAGATGAATTATGTAGTATATATATATATAACACATCAATCAATAACTCCCGAGACTAACCCAGAGATGGCACTCGTAGTAAACCAGTAACCAGGTCTTTCTAGAGTACTAACCTTTGCTTGAAACGTGTCAAAATTTTAAGTCGATCGGACCAGAAACAGCTGAGTTATCGAGGTTGGAGTAAAGTCATTTTGTAGTTTGTTTAAAAAATGGAAAAAACCGAGTTTCGTGTTCTGATAAAACATTGTTTTTTAATGAGTAAAAACACCATGCAAGCGAAACAATGAATTGAAAAATGTTACCCGGACTCTAGTCCATCAAAAGCAATGATTTGTCGGTGGTTTGCCGAGTTTAAACGTGGTCGTACCGACACAAATGACGCGGAACGCTCGGGTACACCTGTGGAAGCCGTTACACCGGAAAATGTGAGTGAAGTGACAAAAATTATAATGAAAGATCGTAAAGTGAAGCTCCGTGAGATTGCTGAGGTGACACAGATATCATATGGAAGTGTATTTACTGAAAAAGGTTTTTTGAAGTGAAGTGAAAAAGGTTTTTTCCAAGTGGGTGCCGCGATTGCTTTCGATGGAACAAAAACAGCAACGAGTCGATGATTCAGAAAGCTGTTTATCGCTATTTACTCGCAACAAAAAAGATTTCTTGCGAAAAAAAAAAAGAAAAAAAAAATTTTTTTGGGGGGGGAAAAAAATTAAAACGTTGGAACGATTGTATCACCCTAAAAGGTGATTAACAAAAGGTGTTATGTTGATGAATAAAAAAAAATTTGAAAAAAAATGTTGTTTTCAAGACTCGTTAGACTCGGGAGTTATTGATTGATGTGTTATATAATTTTGGAACTGAATATTATGTCTTTGCAAAAAATTGGACTTACTCCGTTCAAAGTAATTACTTTTGTAATTTCATTATCTACGTAAATTTATATTAACAAAATGATAAAACTTTTGAAGGATGTTTTGGGGACTATTGATAGATAAAAAGCTCATAGCAGATGGCACTCATTGTTCCGTTAACGACATTTTGTCAAAAGTGGACTTACACCCCTTTGAAATGAAACGGTTCATATGCGTAATAGTGCATTCTCTCCTATTGACAAATTCTACAGCAGATTGGGTACTTCAATTTTTAATCTTTCACAATTCGCACAATACAATTTTCAGGCCGATTTGAATTTAATTCTAAGCATTTCTATTATTCTACACAATGGCCTATGGCAGAATCGAGGACTATTTCCGCGTCTGATAATTTCAATTATTTCTGTAATTCAGAGAAACGTCCATTTTCATTTAAATGAAATTAAAAACTTTTTGTACAGTTCATTTTCATTTCTAGGATGAATGTTATAAATATTTCAAACGAATTTCATATTTTACTTGGGAAACAGTGTTGGATTTTAGTTAACATTTAACTACTATAGTCCTTACTGTTTCTGCAATATGCAAATCTTTTAATAGAATTTTAATTTTTAGCGTATCTAACTCGGTAAGAAATCGTTATGAATATTAATTCAAGGTCTTTTACTAGTTTACGATATAATTTAATTTATTACGCAGTAATTTATTTAATATGGAATTAAATTGTTCTATTGTACGGTGGCATTAAGATATAATAATCTTCTATATTAAGTAAAATTTATCAATCTGAATTGCTTTTTAATAAATCAGTAGTAAATAGTAAATAAAGTGTAACATCGAACATTATTTCGAAGTCTTTTCTAGAGATGAGAAGAAAATTTCGTTTCCTTTCTAATTCTTGTTTTTATAATATGTGAATTGAGATGAAAATATATAATCCATGTTTATTTATGAAGAGATGTAATTTAAAGTTTAACTTGATCAAGAAAAAAAATTCCATCAATAAACTAATTAAAAGTCCTCTTTTAACCCTTTCGCTACCGGAGGGAGAAAAAAGAAGTGCTTCTCTTGGCCCGCGGCTTCTTACCGCGGAGTGTCACTGTGCGCCCAGACGATTTTAGATACTAAGCCTAATTCGTGAAAAAAATTCCTCTAAAATCGGCTATTCATTAAAATGTTTTGGTATTTACATATTTTATTTAAAATGTTTTAAACTTAATATATACAAAAGAAAAAAAAAAGGATTTAATCGAAAATTGAAGGCTTTATACATAAAATTACATAAAAAATCATACTTTTAAGAAAAATGTTACATAAGTTTCATGGTGTAATGATGTACCATTATATGGAATATATAGATATAAAAGATAAATCTTATTTTGCTGTTTGGTATATCTATAAAAAGAAATTCAATGCATAGTACAACTTCACATGTCTTAAACACATATTTTGACTCTTCACGTAAGATTTTGAGCAAAAGGCACATCTTCTTCTTCCTATTTTTATTTTAATGCCTTTGTATAGATTTCGAATATTTTTGCTAACATGACTGTCAGATTCATTCATTATTTTGCAAATCTTAGTATCAGATAAACACATTCTTTTCGTCATGACTGTCGCTACAAGTAAAAACCGACTGAATGCAATGAACACCTGAGAACATCTACTACCAAAAGCCCTAACCCCCATAAAGGGCCATAAATTATCCTTCGAACTTCTAAGAAGCAAGAAGAAAGAAAAATTCAAACCGAAAGTAAGTGCACCCTTTAAATCATGTCATTACATTTAAAGAGCCGAGCTGCAAAATGTGTTTTTAACAATAACCCCTCCCCCCTTCTCCTGATACCCAGAAAAGAAATCCAAACCCATATAACCAAGGTCAATATTCCAAATAACTTATCTATATAGATTTCGTGGTAATGTATCACCATCTTGTAATATTAAAAAAATCAAATAAAACGTTCTCTTTAAGCGTATCACTATTGATACACTGGTCTGCAGAAAGCATTCCAGAGCGTATCTATTGTGATACCCTGGGCACAGGAGAGCCACCGCGATTGTATCAAATATGATACGCTATTAGCGAACGGATTAAAAACAACTCTTCGTAACATATGTTAAATGAAATCATTTTTCACTAGTTGTTATATTATATAACACATTAACGTAAATCAGAAAGTTAAAAGAGTATTTCTTGTTTTTATCCATATTTATTAAGTCTACTTTGAGATGTCTACAATATATATGAGACCGCCGTAGCTTAGAAGTCATGATCGCATACTCGAGGTCAGCGGTTTTTCTTCGAGTTGTAGATTCGAGCCTTGATACAATTATAGATCACGTATAGCCGGGGTTAATACATATTGAATCTGTCTTGGCTCAAAGTTCTCCCATTGGCATGATTTGGAAGTTAGGAGAGGCAAGTGTTAGTATAGGTTTCGTCCTCGTCACTTGAGCGAAGTTCAAAATTAGGAGGTCCGTCACGTTAATAAAACCAAACCGAACCAACTACAATGCACAGATGTTCGCTTCACAGAGTAATCAAAAAGTTTTTGAACAACCATTCGTAAAAAAGTACAAATGGATGTTACAAAAGATTGATCGATTTGATGCAGCAACAATCTTCAGCTATGAGAGGCGGAAAAAAACTCAGAAATTAACAAAAATCTAATTTTCTATTACATTGGGAAAATTTGGTGACAAAAACATTCTAAATAATTAAATACGTGAAATGTAATTTTGCTATGAGTCGCTCTCGAGAATTTAAGAAATTTCCGAGGAATAGACTTGACCAAAGACAATGAGACATCTGGTTGCCCATGCTCAAGGTTATATTACGGAAATAATGAGCTTCTTAAACAGAATGTTGAGATCAAGGTTTCACCATGACAGGAGCATTCTACAAATATATTTTGTAACGACTTTTGAAATGAATGTGTGCGTGTTGAATAGTTAGACAGTGGAAATCGGCGCCTCTTGCACAAAAATGCCGGTTCTCACAAGTCCATCCTTGTATATATCCTTGTATATATTGTATGGTATATATTTTGCAAGAAAGCAAATTGTGTTCCTCACCTAAGCCCTGTACTTACTATATATGTCCCTCACTCTTGATACTTTTTTTTTTTATTTCTGAAGTCGAAATTGTAGTTGAAGGTGCAGCGGTACAACTCGATTAATAAGACTAAATGACCCTTGACATTAGAACTCAGTGTTGGAGTGAAGACGTTTTGGAAGATATTTACCGATTTGTATATCCATTCCAAGTAGTACATTGAATTATGAGGATATTATATAGAACTCGTCTTAACGAATATAGTATTCTTATTGTACCATCAAGTCAATTGTCGTAAACTACCTCTTTCAAATAACTGGTACAATCTTCACTCTAGAAACAAAACTTCTGTTTCTCAAAATAATGCATTTATGGCAACATCATGTTTAACTTTTCAATTGTAAAATAATTAAAATTACGGAAGCTCCCTCTTTTTCTCTGATTATAAAAACTGTCACTAAACGTTGATCGAGAACTTTTTCTTTTCTTTTTTTTTTCCGTTTGTATGTGACTGTGCCATACTGAGCTTTATGTGATGTCTCATTATTATGGAGTATGTACTACCTGTGTTGGGAACATGTCTTTAAATCTGAAGTAAAATAATAATTGGAGGGGAATTAATCTTAAATCAATGTTATCTAAAACATTAAATACCTTTTAATGACTTCAATATCTTAAATTGAAGGAAGTCTAACTCTTTTCACAAACACACAAAAAAACATATATATATATATATATATATATATATATATATATATATATATATATATATATATATATATATATATATATATATAAGTGGGGGTGGGTGTTTGTCAATACAATACCTCCAATACAATGGCAATACAATACAATGGCTATACCTTCAATACACATCCCTTCTTTTTTCTACAGTGCTGGAAATCTTCTGTCAGCTCCTTCAGGACGCATAACATTTCTTATTTCACAGATTCAAAGGACTCAAATCTTGTTTCTTTACTGCAGATTTCACCTTAGAAACATATAAAAGTTTTAAAACGAAAGATCTGGTGAATAGGCTGGATGGTCTAACACTTGGAAGCTCTACTTGGCGTAAGAGCTTCTTAACAGACAATGGGGAATTACTTGTCCTTTCACAATTCAGGTCGTCTTTACTTTATTATTTTATGCTGTTCAACAAGAACTTGAAGATAGTAGTGTTTATTTATAGTTTGACATTTAGAAACACAATTAAAGTACAGAATAACATGAATATTGAAAAAAAAAAGTCATTATCAATTTGATATTCGACTCATTTAATACTTTTCAGCTTTCGGTGAAAATGAGCACTTCCAGTGAATTGGCGCTTCCTTAGAAGATCCTAAGTAAATCACACGATTTGTCTCTCGACATCCTTTCCAATAAGTTTCAGTCAGTTTTAATGGCATTCAAAATTTCAATACAAACATTTTTGCTGGTTTCTTATTGTTAAAAATTCAGAATTTTAAGCACCATTTTGGCACACACATTTTACACCTTAACCCTTTGAGGGGTGGTATAACTATAAAAAACTTAAAATTTTTGCAAAAATTCATCTGATATGCATTAATAATGCTAAAAGGACATAATATGAAGCGGTAAAATTAATAATTTTTATTTATTTTCTGATTTTTAAGACCTGATATATGTAAAATACCACCCCTTCTAGGACATCTTATTTGTACACTCTCTTTTTCGTATTCCTTCGAAGAAATAATAAATACTTTCATAAAAAAAAATATGTTATTTTAGTTAATTTGGTAAATATTAGGATCACAAAACACTTTGGAAAAAAATTAGAACCTTATAATACATTTTTATTTCTAGAGTGATAATTTGAGCAAAAATATGTCAATTAATTTAAATATAGCTTTCTTATACATATATAATTTTAATGCTAAAACTATATTATAAACTTAATAAGAAAATTTTAGTTGGAATACGTATACAAATTTATTAAAAATAAGCCATATATTTACTGTCCAGACTTAAGGGAAATTTTCTTCCCCTCTGGTTTCTGAAGATAACTCCAAACCATCAGAAGGGAGCTCTTCAAACAAAGTAAGTTCTTTCTCAAACGAAAGTCCCCGTCTAGGCATTCGTTTAAGCAAATATTTTAGAATAAATATATTTAAAAAAAATCTTTAAAACTAGATTGTAAATCTGCTTAAAATAAAATTTGAATTTTTCTGAAATAATTATGCACTCTATTGTACGAAATCTGAAACAGTCACGAGAATTAAACGAAAACATGAATTAAATGAACTCTAAATAAACCTAAGATTCTGTTCGATTTACGGTCTCTGTAAGAGTTCAAAAACTAGCCTACCATGGCAATTGAACTATTCAGAACATACCATTCCACATGTGATGAACAGACATGTCAAAAAAAAAAAAAGCCTCCTTACTCTGAATAATTTACAGGATGTTGGCGTCCAAACGCCGAGGACTCTGTTCTTACAAAGCGGGTATCTCTTTGCTGCATTGTACCTTTTGTAAAACCAATTGTCATTGATTTATATATCAGTTTACTTAGACCCTTTGATAAAGTATATCGCTAGAGGCAACGAGTTCCTATTCTCGTCCTTCTTTTGCCGGCAGCTTATCATCTATTTTAATCTCATTCTAACACTTTATATCCATGATGGTTAACACGTCTCATGTCAATAAAAGACGAGAAGTCTTTATCTGCTGTCTCCAACCAATTCTGTCTTCGATGCCTTGAAAGGCTGTTTTTCAAATTTTTTTCTCTTTTTCTTGCAAAAGTTTTTTTTCATATATTTTTTTTACCCCTGCACTTTTCTTATTGGGAATGCGCAGTGTTGATAAATTTCAATTTCTGCTTTAAATTTCTTTTCATAGGAGAATAATTCTGTTTTTTGCCACACTGGAACTCTAAAACTTATTTAAGACTTTTATTTTTCACTGAAACAAAGCAAAACGTAACATATCAGTCTGAATCGAAATTTTCAGTACTGCCATCTGCTACTCACTAACACCCTGGGTGTTCTAGAGGGGCCGTGGTATAATTATGATCCCACTTAATTTAGAGAATTAAACCAATACATTATATATTTTGTTTCAGTAATTTATATTTTTTGCATAAAGTTTCAAACAAGAAGATTGGGTATCTCATGAATATAAAATTTTCATATCATTCAGAAAGATTTCTGTGAGGCATAAAGCAACCACTTGTTAGGAGCTTTCATTAGAACCAAAGGAATAATATTAATAATTATTCTGCATGGTTCTACCATCTAATTTAAGTAAACAAAAGTATAAGCTGACATGTGATGATAAATGTGTGGGAAAAAAGCGTACTTTACTAAGATTTTTAACACGCTAAATATGTGGTACAAAAATATACCACCACCCCTGAAAAGGTTATGGTTTTATGTAAAATTTGCCGTACGGATTAATTGTCAATTTTTACAGTCTTAGCAATTGCAAGAATACTTAACTAATGGTCAGATCGAACCAAATTACCAATTTGTTCCTTATTGGCATCCGTTTTTGATTTGGGAGGGTGACATGAACAAGAATCATCTTCAACGTCTGCTCGGCTAACTTGAAATGCTTGAGACACTCAGAAACACGTGTTCACGTTAAATATTCATTGCCATACACTTGAAATAGTAAACTATAATTTCAGTAGCGATTTTTTCGAGTTACTTGGGAAATTTCAAAACAATTAGCTGCTCTATTTTTACATTTATGCTTTTGCAGGTGAAACAAAAAAAAATATTCGAGTGAAGGCTACCACTATACGAATTGGCTTACAGAAGCGAAAAGCACTATATTCGAATCAAATGACATCATGCTAAACTGCTGTCTATATCAATAGTTTGGTGTTGCATACTTTTCTGTAGCAGCGTCTATCCTGTTATTTAATATGCATTGAAGTTTAGAGAGAGAGAGTATATACAGAGAAGAGAAAGAGGAGAGAGGAGAGAGAGCATATAATTATATACAGGGTGATTTTAATTAAAGTTTCAAAACACTGTAAAAAAGGAACGACTGATCAGAATGACGTCAAATTTGATTATTGAAGAACTGGAAAAACTTATGGCAGATGAAAAAAAATAGCTCCAAATTTTAGCAACAGATGGCACTGAAAGCGCCAGAATATGGAAATAAAAATACCTGTCATGCGTACGAATCATTTCTGTTGTTATAAAAATGTCGGGTACACAGCTTTTCCTTGTTTTGTGTTTGAGTAGTTCGTCATGACTGTTTTACTGAAGGACCGCGCTCTGCTTGTGAAGCTTATTGACATGAACAATGACTGTGCACCAGTAGCCCTGCAGAAGTTCCGGACATTCAAGGGTATTAAAAAAGGCGTTGGAACGATGACTGCCAGTGGTCTGGAGAAAATGATTGAGAAATTTGAAAAGACAAGTTCTTTTGTTGTGCAATGTTGTAGTGGGAGGGAAAAAATTGATTCGACGGTCGTTGAAGAAGATCCAACAGCAGTGCAGGATGAATCGAAAGAAGGTGTGCAACCGTGCAGTGCTCGGGGAATTGTTCGAACATTGGACAGGCCTTTGAGGAAGGTGCATAAAATTCTGCGAAACATCCTTCATTGCTATCCTTATAAAATTAGCCATGTAACGGAGTTGTTTCCTTCTGACCTGCGAGCAAAAGAGATTTTTGCTTTAGACTTTCTTGCTTGTATGTAAGTGGACGATGAATGGTCAAGGAAAATTATGTGGACAGAAGAAGCCTATTGCCATCTGACAGGATATGTCTAAGCGCAGAATTGCCGAATATGGGCATCAGGCAATCCACTCGCAACTCAACCAGTACCACTACATCTTGTAAAGGTCACTGTGCTGCGGGTTTACGGCACCATTTACCATAGGATTATAATTTTTCGAGGAAACAGGTGCTTTCGGTCCTGTTACCGTTACCATCACTGGTCAGCGCTATGAGTGTCTTTTGAGCAATCACGTCATTCCAGACCTTCAATAGCGTGGATGTGTGGATGGGATCATTTTTATGCAAGATTTCGCTCATCCGCACTTAGCAAATCCAGTGAAGCAGTTGCTGAAATCACATTTTGGAAATGCTAGTTTTATCAGCCGTCATTTTCCTACACCCTGCCCCCCCCGATCAACTGATCTTAATCTTTGTGACTTCTGGCTGTGGGGCTATCTGAAAATGCTGTATTCAGTACTTCGATTGCACACTTAGCTGAACTGAAGTCACGCATTGAGCAACACATTCTGAACTCGACCCCGGAGATACTTCGATCAGTTGTGGAGCATACTGTTTCTTGATTTAATCTTGTTGCACACAATATTGGACAAAATATTAAACATGTTTTGCGTCTGTCTCACGAAATTTAAAAACCGAAAAGGTGGATGCCTTTTATGCAGTTTTTGGTCTCAGAACAATTGAAAACCGATTTGATAGATGCTTCTTATGCGGTTTTTGACTTCAGGGTAATTAAAAACCGACTTTTTCCATCCGATGTGATAAGACCTTGCCGTGGTGGATGGACTTACTTGACCAACATTATCACAATTATGTAGTCATGCGCACTCGACAATAATTGGTTTAACTTGTAACTTACACCTTAGTCGTTGTTTTACGATTCATTTGTCTTTCGTAATCTAACCCTTTTAAATTATTTTATTTCTTATGCCATACGTTTTCCCAATTCTTCAATAATATTCCACTCAAAATTGACGTCATTCTGATTAGTCGTTCTTTCTCTACAGCGTTTTGAAACTTTAATTATAATCACCCTGTATATATATTGACCATACACACACATTATTATCATATATATATATATATATATATATATATATATATAATATGATATTATATATATATATATATATATATATATATATACAATCATACATGCTATACATATGGTTAACATACACAATAATAATAATAATAATAATACACACATATATATATATATATATATATATATATACAATCATACATACATACATATATATATACAATCATACATACACACACACACACACATACACACACAATATCAATACATATATATATATATATATATATACATATATATATATATGCAGGATTTATACATTTTGTTACATCTTCCTACACTAGAGGGAGCAGCGAACCTGACTTTTACTTTTTGACCTCATGTAAGGGGTCACACCTATCTCAGGAGAGCAAGTGCACGTTCAGCATGGAGAGTGGTACGTTGTGATAGCATCGGTATGATGGGGATCCCAAATTTCAAATCTAGCAATGGATGGCTGAAAAGGTATTGAGACCAACATGGGATATCTGTGCATAGATTACATGGTGTAGAAAAACCAGTGCCGCTGAATGACATACGGACATGAAGTAAGAGAAAAGTTTATAATATTTTTGAAAAATATTCCGTTGATAATGTCTATAACACATATAAATCGGTATTATTTTTCCAGATGTTACCTAACCGAACACTAGATTTTAAAGGAGGAACCTGTAAAGGGGGCAAGAAATCTAAACAGATGTTAACAGAACTGGTACAAATAAGTCGGGAAAGGAAAAATTAAATCATCTTGTAATTCGAAGATCTTTAAAGCCTACATGTTTTAAAAACAATAAAAGCATGCCAGTAGTCTACACTGCAAACAAGCGAGCTTAGATGACTTCAAAAATATTTAGCAAATTGTTATTATAACGAGTAAAGATATGAAATCGAAGGAAAAAATATTGACAACAGTTCTGCACATAAATCCATTCCAAACTTGCAGAGTGCAGAAGTTTACTTCTTACCACCTAAAAGTATTGCAACTCTACAACTCCTCAATACGAGTATTATAAAATGCTTAAAATAGTTTTACAAAAATTGATTAGTGAATAGAAGGAGTTTAATATTGATAAAAAGCACTCGGTGTCTGTTACTGTTAATGTAAAAGATGCATGTGAATGGTTTGCTGGGATAGGAAGCCACAGTCCATATCTAATTATTAGAAAAAATTTGGTTTCACTTAAAATGACGAAGAGAGTCAAAGTGATACTTCTTGTGGATATTCTGAGGAAGAAAATACTAAGTTAAAAAAAATAAAACATCTGTCCATGAGTATTTAAATGCTATGATGTAGTACAGATGTTTTTGGAACTAACAGATGAAAACATTCTTTCTAAAATAAAAAGCGATATCGATGAAGTATAAGTGTCAAAAGAAGAGGAAGATGTAAATAAAAAGTATGGCTCTTCTACGGTAACGCCAAATTTATGTCATGGAGAAACAGTGACCTCTATTGATACTCTTCATAATTATATTTCCAGCTTATCTAATGCTGAATGAAAGCAGAGCACACCTGGTGACGCCATTGGGTATAAAGAACAATTTTTTTTTCGTTCCAGAATTGATTCCCTCTATAACGATAATTCTCTTTAAAACGATATTTTATTTTGACACCCCAAAATATCGTTTTGAGGGATCTCACTGTATTACCAATCTCGCTCAGTGACGAAAAATTTAAGAGTAGAAAGGTTTTTTTTTATCTGACCTTGAACTGCTGAAAGACAGTTACTATCAATTTTACGCTGATTTGTCTTTCTCCATAAGACATTAAAGAATTATTACTTATTGTATAGCTCAAGTAGTCATAATTCATTTCTGTTTATGAAAATGTATACATGCTGTATATGGATAATGCTTTTTTTTGTAATGCAATTATTTCTATCTTGTCAATTCTAGGAATATACGATCATCTTAATACATTTGTATTTCTCATTGATCTTTAAACATATACATTTGTTCCGTAATAGGATACGAAATTTCTTTTTCAATTTAGAATATTTTTCGATTTTTTTTTCTTTTCAAAGGAATTATACGTGATTATTTTTATTTCATATATTAGAAAGAATAATATCGAGGCTTAAAATGTTTTCACTTGACTTTTTTATAGAATGAATATTTTTGTATTGAGAGAGAATGTTGAAAATCTTAATTGTACTTTAAATATTGGATATTATTTTTATATTTGTATATATATCTTGGTTGAGAACGTAAGTTATTAAGAATTTTGCATAGACATTTTTTTTCACTTTAGCAGATTCGTTTAAATCCAGCAAAATAATTTCATTCAATTGATGTAAAAAGATAGATCGAATTTTTTTTAGAATAGTTAATTGCAATAAAATATTTCAAATTCTATTCAGGCAAAATGTCTTATTTATTCAAAGATAAGAAAGAGGACTTACGTAACCTAGCAGCAGAGAGTTAAGTTTAGGAGCAACAGCTGAAATGACTAAGCTAATGTTGAAAAATTTAATTATAAGTAGAATAGGGTACGACGAGGAAGATACTAAATTGATGAATGATAATGTTATTGAAGGGAGGAATGATAGCGAAGAAGATGAAAAATAACTGGCCGAGAAGAGGGCACAAGAAGAATTAGCAGAGAAGAGACGGCAAGATGAGGTACAATTGGAGAAATTAAGATTTGAGGCTCAGATTAAGTCGAGACAAAGGACATTGACGGTAATTACTCGTGTACAAAATAATTAATTGAATAAGTTGCCACATAAATTTGATATGAATAAAGATACCAGACTATATTTGATATTATTTGAGTGCCAAGCAAATATGATGTCCATATCAAAAGAGTTCTGGGTTACACATCTGTTGTTAAGAGATCCCACAATAATCCCACAAGAAATAACACAACTAATTGCTTGATAGCCTGAAGAAAAGGCAAATCTTTATGATCAAATGAAGATCTTGTTACTCAAAGATTCAAATTGACTTTATAGAAGATTGAACATTTGTTTGTCACTCACCAGAAAAGTATTACAAATACGTAGTATGATTTCTACAATAAGTTCAAACATTCTTTAATGAATGGACTGAGGGACTTAATGTCAAACCTTTTGACCATTTGCGATATCTGATAATAACAGAACAAATGAGAAAAAAAGATATCTCATCGAATTCAAAGAACATCACTTAGACGAATGGCCAAGTATCAACTTTCCAGCTGAGGTAGCAGAGATACTTGAGAAATTTGTGGATGTCCGGAGGACATTGAAACCAAAACCATGCCTCTCACCATCTTTCAGAAAACAAGAAGCTAGATAATCGAATAAGTTCGTTAGTATCAAAAGATTTGAAAATCGTCACAGGAGATTTAAATATTTCGAACCTGAATGAAATTATTTTGAGACTCATCTGAATAAAGATTTTGAACGAAGAACACCTAGAAAGTGTTTTAATTGTCATTCTCCTAACCATATAAGCTACAATTGTCCTAAAGTCAAGATAGAGTCGGAGCAAGAACATCGAACTCTGAAGTACAAACCTGTTTTGTTGTCCCGCAGAAAGAGTTAAGTCTGAGAGATTTAATACTTGGTGAGAAAACCATTTCCGCACTTGATACTGGTAGTTCAGTTAGTCTCACCTGTGAAAACATAAGTACGAAGATTGTCGACCCACAAAAGTTTTCTAAGTAATGTATGCTTTCCGGAATGGGTAAATCACAAGTATTCGCGAATGGTTCTTCTGAACTTGACCTCGTCATAGATGAAGACCGTTATCCTTTAACATTGCACATTTTACCGACTAAGCATCTAAACCTCGAAGCCGTTATAGACACAGACATTTTGGAACAAACTTCTTTAAAGTTCACAGAAGATAGTGTCGAATTTCTCAAATATGGTACAGGTAGTTTTGTTAGTACAGTATTTCTCAAATATGATAATTCATTCATATAATTATCATATTTGAGAAATTTATTCATTAAAATAAGTATTTCTCAAATGTGATAAATTCTAAGCATCTAAACATCGAAGCTTTCATAGTCACAGACATTTTGGAACAAACTTCTTTAAAGTTCCCAGAAGATGGTGTCGAATTTCTCAAATATGAAGGAAAAATTATCAAGATCAAAGAGAAAGCATTCGTCCTAAATCAAAAGGAAGTATTCAAGAATTTAAGTATGAAAACCAGAGGACATATAATAGAAAGAAGATTCCCCAGTACGAGTATGATGATTTAGTAGCGATCCAACGAACACATTTTGGTGTCCGCCTAAAACTCAGAACTAAATTTTTTGGACCATACTGTTTTACTAAAGTTAAGCCCAAACACAAATATGAGGTTGCAAATGTAGGAGACAACGCAGGCCCCAATGTAACTACCACCTCTGCTGATTTAATGAAATATTTTCCCCCTGGGTAAATAAAATCAAACAACCTCATGTTTTCAAAATCAAATACTGTTTGGGTTTTTTTTTTTTGAATTTTTTTGTAATGTTTATATTTCCTTATATATTGTAGTAAACTTTGTGTTCTATCATATTGTAAGGTCATTACCAAATGTTGCTGAAGCCATCCAACCTTAGGGCTGCCCGAGGAGCATGATTTATACTTTTTGTGGCGTCTTCCAATACTAGAGGGTGCCGTGAAAAAGACATCTGCTTTGTAATCGGATCTAAGGAGCTCACACCAGTCTCAGCAGAGGCAAGGGTGCGTCCAGCTTGGAAAAATGTACGATGTGATATCTCGGTAATATGCATGCCCAATAGTATAAACTTGACTTTGTAAATACTTTTTATTATATTGTTTAATAAAATGTCGTCTTTTAAAAATCCACCTTTCCATTGAATCTGGTACAACCCCTAGACAACATCAAAAAACGAGTATTTACACCCTTTCTGTAAGGATCGATCACACACAAACACACACACACACACACACACACACACACACGCACACGCACACACACACACAAGGTTCTCTTCTTAACCTTTTGTTCCCTATTTCATTGAATCTTACGAGAACTTTAACATTCAAATATATTTCTTATTCACCTTTTACGACCTTTTTAAGTTCGCTTGTCACCTACGTTTTTAAAATTGGACATATGGAACAACATTACAAGCTTCTAAATGTTGCTTTGTCATCAAATTTACGGGTTTCTCCGACTCAACGTATGAAAGCTGATGCAGCCATTTTTAGCTGTATTACGCCGTGATGTTTCTTGCCGTATGTATCGATATCCTATCTGTGGTATCTGCCCTACGTGAAAATGTGTATTAGAAAGATGTTCTCAACTTATTACTAAAATACTTCCTTGTGGATTGCATCAATGTGATCATCATTACTGATATATATATATATATATATATATATATATATATATATATATATA